>BEXV01002934.1:25095-46691 GCA_003118195.1 Hemicentrotus pulcherrimus | reverse complement strand
TTCCATAATATTTGTTTACACTTAGTTTCCTTGAGACAGAACAACAAAGAAGAAGGGTTACGATAACAAAAATAAAAACAAATGAAAACAAAATGTATGGAAGTAGGTATGGGAACCGATTGCCCACTATCAATTCTCACAACCTAAGTGTTGATGGTCGCAGCTTTTGTTTGATTATGTCGTAAGCCGAGTGTGACCCAAGGCTTATAATTAAACATTTGGATTTAAAAAAAAAATGAATTCTGGAATTAGTAAAAATGGCGACATTTGAATGAAAACATAATCAATTTGAATAACAACTTGATAACATCTGCTGGAGAAAAAAAAAAGTCATTAAAATGTTACGACTACTCCCTCTACCTTTGCTGCTGCTGTAGGCCTAACTTCTACTACCAATACTACTACTTCAAATACTACTACTATTATTACAAGTATCAATCATCATAATACAAATGAAAATAACAATGAATAAACAAAATGAAATATAGCACTGTACCTTTATAGCTAAACAGTTTTATTATTGAGGTACGGTCGTTGTAGAAAGTTTTCAAACAATCAAAAGTGATTTCAACTGAAATTAACCAATTGAATATTGAATTTTCTCTCTATTGAATCTATTAAATTCCTCTCTATTCTCGATGAACGTTTTAATTAATGGTACCTGCCTGAAATATAGCTATATTTGAATTTCACACATTGCATTTATAGCAGTAAATTCATTGTCACTGTTATCATGATAACAAATAATCACTTCTCATACACATTTTTGAAACTGCTATCGTTAAACATCCTCTCATCATACACATTCATGTAGACAGCACAAAATAATGAAAGACCTGGGTAGTGGAAAACAACTTATCATTTACAGTTTCTGGCCATGTACACAAATGTACATGTTGAGCGTCCCGGCCCGCTCCCCTTTTGAGGGCCACCTCCTTAAAAAAAAAATATTTAAAAATGAATAAAGAAAAACACTGCTAACATGGATCTATTTCAGATTAAAAAAAAACAAAACGCCAAGGGGCTATCTTGAAAAATAGCCCAACTGTCAAGGAAAATTTACCGAGCGGACATTTTGAGAGGAAAAAAAAAGGGCCTCTTCCTTCCTATTTTTTCAAAAAGACAGGACGCTAAACATGTTCTTTTTTTAATTTGGGCCTTTAAACGATCTTTTTCTCTCAGTATCCGTTGCCACTAGCTTTACTGTAACATCGTGCATAATAAGCCACTTCGGAATAATGTCTGCACATGGGCAGATAGAGGTTATTCGTACAAATCTTGAAAAACCCATCGAGACTAAATACTACGGGAAACGTGTTCATGAAAGTTTCTTAATCATGATTAATTTATATGTACAGAAAATGTCTTAATCATGATTGATTTATCTACAGAAAGTTTAATGCATGATACACACTCAGGTGAACGTATATTTTTCAAGAGGGCACATATATCACTTGGGTAGCGATTATTGTAAATGCAAAAGTGGGAATTATCCATGCATTACAATAGTTTTAGGTAAAGTGGCATCATTTGTACAAGTGCCATCTTCGAACTAGTTTATTTAAAGAAAACACACTTTTATGTTCAGTCAATATCTTCTTGGGAAGGGTCATGCTCAAGACCCATAGACTGGACTATTCCCACAAGCTTTACACTCCTGAGAACATCTACGAGTTGTCGCCTTGACGCTCCAGTTCTCTCTTTCCATCGGGTCAACACAGTGAAGTACATTTCCTCTGCTTTGTTGCTCATTGATCGGATGTTTTCTGTTTCCGTCATGGTGGATCCTAATTTGATGGATATAGGATTAAACTTATCTAATGGAAGTTTACTCGATATGTCCACAAGCTGGTCGTCTGTCAGACAATCAGGGTCTCTACAAACATAAGAATGAATAAGGATAGTAAATATTTGTTTCTCATTTTTTACCCAGTGTTTCCAAGTCAGTTCAGATATTTCCCTTTTTATCGAGGGACATGCTTAATTATTATCCCATCCATCGCCAAGTAACAAATTACACCTGGGTGCAGAGTGTCAAATGTGAATGACTGTTACGCCAAAGGACGTTAGTGCCGAACTGGGATTTGAACCCTCAACCCTTCGTTTGACACTCAGTCCATTGATGGCACTACACACACACACACACACACGCAAACTCATAGGATTCTGCAGTTGATTGTATTTTGTAAAGGCTACCTCATTTGTCCTCGTGGGAAAGAACAAGAGCTGATTGCAGCTGATTAATGCAAAATTGCACAAGATTATACAATCCGCAGAAAAATAATATATCAAAATACCGTATTTTCTTTAATTTTACACATGTTAGACGACACCATTTATCAAAGTGCTTACAAAACTATGTGATCTTCTAGTCTACGTTGGTACCGAAAGGCTCCTAGCTGAGTAGATTCTAATTCTCGAGTGGGGACATATGGAACCAATGCCCCGGGTGACACTTCACGTGTATATCCTGTATCAGGAGATCTGGGGGGAGCCGCTCTAAGTGGCAAGGATTGCTCTTTTGTAACCATCCCTTCAACCTCTCCAACCGACGGAGATACCTCTGAAACGAAAGAGTGAAAAAGTACTTTTCTTTACACAGGACGGGGTCGTAAAATGCATTAATTTTCGTTGATCTATTTGTTACGACAGCACGGATATTTCTATACTAAGGCTACGCAAATTGGGTAGACCTACATGATATACATGACGAAGTGAATTTCAACTACAATTCTACTTGAACGGCTTTTGCATCACACTTTTTTTATATCGAATTATTTAAAAAAAAATGAAAATGTGAATAAAAACCTGGGCCCAAATTCATAAAACCGTACTAAGTTTTAGTTTCCAACAAGGCACTACTTTTAAAACGTATTGTTGGCAACAAAAGGTTCCGTAGTTGTCAACTGAATCTACTATAATGGTTGTCAATTACATGTATACCAAAATGGTATTCATAGCATTTGACTAAGCCTAGTTGGCAACTAAAATTTCTACCCAAATTTAGAATTAGAGTAGAGTACCTATACATTAACAGTTCATGAGCTACTGTCATAGAGAAAGGAGTGGTCAAAATTGTATAGAATTGGGAAATATTTGTCACAGGATGGACAAGCTCCTATTTGTTAAGGCCCATTTGCGTTTAACCTAATTAGCGCCACCTCTAGACTTGAAACCTTTGTTAAATATGTCCCTTTTGCAGCCAGCCTCAAATTCTATAGAACTTTGCACGAATTATGCATTTATCATGTATGTCCTATCTGAGGAATTTAAACGTTATCAGTGTCCAAATATTCAAATTATGCAAGGAAACCCGTTTACTTGCAACACATCACTGTCAGACACTATTGAGTGACCGTCTGGCTTTTTTTTTCTTCTTCTTCTTTGGTAATAATATACATAAAACGAGCGGTAAAGGGTACGTGCGCATTTGTCTACATCAATAACCTACTTCTTGTAATGGCCAAAATTAAATTAATTGAATCTTTGCGCAGCATAAAACGTATGATCATTCGGTACAATGGTCTGAAAATCAAGACTATTGCTTATTGGCTCTAAAGCTTCGATTTAGCAACGAAAAGTCGTCATTTTTCTACTTGAAGACATTTTTAAGCCCCACCTTTTTTTAACGGAAGTTCTAAATTAGTATTATCTTTCAAATATCATTGGAATTTAACCTCTTCATTTTTTTTTTTCTGGCCTGCAAATGGGACAAAGTACCTTTAAAGTAAACTGTGCTAGTACGTTACCTTCGATATCTGTCAAAAACTCCATTGTTAGAGTACGTTCCTGTTTGATGATCAAAGTAACCAATGAAATCCGCTTGAAAATCCTTATGCCCACTGTATGCTTGGTATGTTGCATCAGCTCTTTGGCAGTGATATACTGTCATTATATGGAGAGGTGGAATTCGTTATCACAGCAATGTCGATTATACCAGATTCCTATCACATCAATAAGTCCCGAATTATATCGTTTAAAGAATTTGATTCCAAAAGGAGCTGAATCTATTTTTGTAAATTCAGAGAAAAAAGGAAATTGTTTACAAAATTGTATACTCTGAACAAGAATAGCGGAAGGACCAACATTGTACCAACTTCGTCTCTCATTTTCACTAATTTATTCGGTAAATTTGACTTTTGAAACCTGCTCATATTGAGGTTTTGTGTATAAAAAACGCTCAGCAATTTGATGTCATTTGACGAATTGACGGATTCAAGAATGGAATCAAGCAATAAACAATGATCAAGTGAAAGCAGTTTGGACCAATGATATACGAATCACAATCTTGACAAGAGATGACAGAAAGGTAAAAATCTGAAGAATTAATGATCTCCAACGCATATAGAAGACTTGATTAAACTGATTACTAAAAGTACATTTTGAAAATTGGTCTGACGTACCCTTGCATATCTTGCAGAAAATCCATTAAGTCAAACCAAAACTCTATTCTGTGTGTTTCTTGTAAAAAGTGGATACATTTGAAGTGTTCATCTTTACCCCTTTCCTTTTTTTAATTCTAATTGCGACTGGATATGAACATGTTGTTTGTTTAGTAAGCTACCATTTAATGACTCTTTTGATAAAGACTTATGTTCAGAGAAAGATGTCAATGATTCTAAAACAAGTCAAAATACACTAATTGTCGATGATATAAATGATAAAGAAGTTTTTAGTAAACGAAAAATCCTCTCAGGGATGTGTACAGCACACTTAAATATATGTTCGCTGTTGAAAAATATTGATGAAATACGTCTTATTTTAATTGAGTCTAAGATCGATGTTATTACTTTACTTGAAACATCGATGTTATTACTTTATTTGAAACTCGCCTGGATGAGTCTGTGTCAGACGAGGAAATTTCAGTAGAAGGTTACAGAGTAGTTAGAAGAGATAGAAACAGAAACGGTGGGGGAGTGATTATCTATGTCCGTGATTCTATTGATTATGTTATTTTATCAGAATGTCATGAGCAGGAATTGGAACTCTCCTGTATTCAATGAAAAATTGAATAATCAAAAACCTGTTATTTTACTGTGCTGGTACAGACCACCTGACTCAAACATCGGAGTGTTTGATAAGTTGGAAACTGTTCTGCAGACTGTTGAAGCCAAATGATGTGACTATATACTAATTGGTGACTTAAATTGTGATCTCTTACAAAGAAACCCATAAAATAATACAAAACGATTAGAGAGACTTGCAGACGACTATAGTTTAACACAATGTGTAACTACCGGCACGAGGGTTACAAGTTTGTCTGAGACACTAATAGACCATTTTTTTTCATCAAATGCTGAACATGTAAAAGAATGTTCTATCGTATCTGTCGGTTTAAGTGATCACGATATGGTTATATTTTCACGGGGAAAGAGTAAACCAACTCCAAGTGGAAACCATAGCTATATTTCTTTTCGTAATATTAAGAAAGTTGACCTTGAATCCTTTGCCCAAAACTTACGTAACATATCTCTGAACGATGTACTATATACTCATTCAACTGAGGAAGCATACGAAATATGGGTTAAAAAGTTCAGAGTTATATTGGATATGCATGCCCCTGTTAAAAGGAAGCGGGTTCGGCACAAGAAGTCACCTTGGATGGCAAGTGAACTACTGACATTAATTCGAGATAGACATAAAGCCAAACAGAAGGCAAAACGGTCTAAAGTAGACGCTGATTGGTCTAGTTATAAGCAATTACGTAATAAAGTTACTTCTTTTGTGAGAAAGGCTAAGCGAAAATACATTATGGACAGTATTATTGAGAACGTGGGAAATTCCGCAATGATGTGGAAAGTTCTGAGAGAATTGATACCAAGTAGTAAAAAAGTTACAACAATACAGAAAATTAATCTTTGTGGGGTAGAATAAATTGGAAACAGCTCCATTGCTAATATAACAAATGAGTATTTTTCCTCACTGGCAACAAATCATTAAAAACAAAAACAAAAAAAACGTGGAAATTCAAAGATAATCCAGGATAATTTATTTCTAAAGTAAACACGTCCTTCAATTTTGTTCCAGTAACCAGTGAAGATGTTAACAAATGTATTACAGAAACTCCTCGTAATAAGGCCACTGGTCTTGATACTATACCATTGAGTATTTTGAAGGATTCATCGCTTACTATTGTTGAATCTCTGGCTCACATAATTAACTTATCCTTACGTGAAGGCATTGTACCAAATGAATGGAAGTGCGCCAGAATAACGCCTCTTTTGAAAGGAGGCGATTGCACCAACCCGTCGAAATATAGACCTATATCTGTGTTGCAAGTACTTTCTATCATTTTGGAAAAGCTTGTTTTTCGGCAAACTTATAAATATTTGAATGATAACGACATATTGGTACAAAATCAGTTCGGTTTTCGACCACGCTTTTCGACAGAGTTAGCTTTATTGAACATAACAGAAAATGTGAATACAGCGATAGATAAAGGTCATGTCATTGGATTGGTGACGTTGGATCTTGAAAAAGCTTTCGACATGGTGTCACATGATATTCTTTTACAAACGATGAAGATATATGATTTCAGCAATGAATCTTTATGTTGGTTTCGAGATTATTTTTCTTTGAGAAAACACATTACTATTATTAACGGTAAAGGTTCAGAGGCAAACTAAGTATTTTGTGGCGTCCCACAGGGAAGTATATGAGGGTCACTGTTATTCATATTATACATGAATGATTTACCGACTGTTGTCAAGCATTGCACTGTATCAATGTTTGCTGACGACACATGTTTATACTACGCATCTAGAGATCCAAATAGTCTTCAGTGTATAATTAACGAAGATTTACTTGTTATTCATGATTGGTTACTGCATAATCAACTTATGCTAAATGCAATGAAATGTAAGTTTATGGTCATAGGAACAAAATGTAAACGTAAAGATTTTGAGAACATTAATGTCTGTATTGACAATTGTCCCCTAGAGATAGTCAATCAATGTAAATATCTCGGTGTTATACTTGATACAATTTTTTCATGGACACCACATATTGAAAGGGCGAAATCAACAATACAACTGAACTTTTTTCTCTTACGAAGACCAAGATAATTTATTGATCAACGGACTGCTCTACTATTATATAATACGATGATCCGATCTCGTTTTGATTATTGTAGTACGATTTGGATGAAACCCGACTCTGGGCACCTAAAGAAGCTTCAGATATTACAAAACAGGGCATTAAGAATAGTACAGGACAACTACCCCTTGGATATCTACCCCGGGACAACTATCCTCGGGGGAAGTTGTATGTTGGGTAATTGTCTGGGGGGGGGGGGGGGTTGTCCGGGGTTAGATAACTGGGGGGGAGTTGTCCGATGGGAAGTTGTCCCGGGTCTAGTCGTCCTAGAGGGGCGTTGCCCTATGGGTTAGTGATCCTAGGGGGGTAGTTAACTTGGGGTGGTTATCGGGGGGGGGGATGGATGTCCAGTGCGTAGGTGTCCATATACGACATATACGTTGTATATACATATATATATATATATATGTACAAAATACACATTTGTACTCATAGGAAGGTATACCATTCAAGTTTAAGCATTGATATTTCTTTTGTCATGTCATATGTCATATGTCATGTCATATCATTACACAGCCTGCCTTTCTCATTTATAAATGATGCCGCATTTTTATGTTATCACGGAATGTGCAATACAATATAATGGGACCAAGTAAAAATGAAATGAGGAGGGCGTGTGTTTTAAATGAAGTTGATGTAGTTAGACATGCATCTCAAGAGACCAGTTCACGGTTAGCACATTGCTGCAATGGAGTAAGGTGATCCAAAATTTGAATATTTTGCCGATCGATATTGGGGGAAGGGTATGGTCTGCTCTTTTGGGTCACCTATTACCACATTTTAAAATTCATTTTTCTAAATTGTATTTATTAAACAAAAAACAAAACAAAAAAAATCAAAGGGAGGGGTGGGGGTCATAAAAAAGGAGATATTACAAATGTAAAGGGGGGGGTTACCCCCCCACCCCCCCCCCCCCCCCCCCCCCCCCACCCCCACTACGTACGAGCCTGCTCACACGGTAGTGCTAATGGACTCACTTTAACTTCCAATGAACCATGATTTTACTCAAAAGCATAGGTTTTAATGTGAAAGTGATATCAAATGAAGATGGATCCGGAAAGTTTGTTTTATTCGAATATTTCGAACTCTCTTCCATCTTTTACTAATCGAGTTTATTCGCAGATCCAGTTAATATATAATAACTAAAATGTTATGAACAACAAATACTTTGAAATATAGATTAGTGTAGAATCGTCCCTTATCAGTATGGCATGTTACCTTAGTCGGTGTATTTTGTAATTCCTCTGGGTTGCAGCTAATTGACATGTCAATAGAATCCTCCTTCACGATCAACTCTTGTTCCGGATAAATCTTCTTGTAGTTCAGCAATTCTTCTTCTGCAAGTATTTTCTTTATTAAAATAGTGAAATCAAATTCATATGGGGATAAATATTCCGATTCTCAAGAAGGTTTTTTTTATTTTATTACTTATCACAAATTTATGTCAAAAATCTTAATTTGAAATTAAAATTGATGTGTCCCATTTGGTTGTATTTATGATCATAAGAGATCATCGATATTCCAATTGTAATACGTTTCCAGGACAACCCAGTGGGATCTGGGCTATACAATTAAAATTGAGTCACTCACGAAACTCATGCGTTGCACTTAATACTAGAAATGATAAGACATGAAAGCTGACGTGCTATGTATTCCAAAGCCCTCCCTTCGCAAACATATGATAAATAGGCACATACTAAAGAGGCCTAATAAAATAGTATTAATAATGAACAAGGATAATGATAACAGAAACTATAATAATCATACAAATAATAATGAGTCGTTTCTCCCTCAGTAAAACAAAATAGTTAACAGTCCAATGTGCTAAGAAAAGTTTTATCCACTTGGTTGGTAACTATGGCGATGAACACAAATGACAGTTTACCTCAGAAAGACCAGGAAGCTGATCGTAGACGCACACGTGCAGAATCGAACGGTCCTGATCCTTGGGAAGCGTCTTTGGTATGAAAGGCGTGCACAGCATTTGCTTTGTGATTGGTTCTTCAGAGTTTCCACCAGAGTTCCACCAGTTGGAAATGAATGTTGGTAATCCCCAAGAAAAGTGATCGAGTTGGAGCACGATTCTGTCACTGTGTATCACATATGTATTGCTCTCCAAGGGAATACGCATGATCTCACCTGTGGGGTGACAAGCATATCAAACCATATACTGCTAAGAATACTCAACGCTCTTGACAATTCAGAACCCTGATTGTATCTAAAGACGGGAAGGAGAAAGTGGAAATGTTAGTGTATCTTCTCTTTTAAAAGACTTGCATTCTCGTTTCTTTTCATTATAAAGTGTTGCTGCGTTTCATTAATTGATATCGCTTACGAGAGGGAACACATGTACATAGTATTTTTAGTGAAGTTGATATTTTTTATTTAACGAAAACAAGGAGAAGAAAACACGAAAAAATACCATTCAATTATGAAATATACAAAACGAGACAATTAAAATGGCGTACCTTCATCATCACGTCCAAAGTGTAGAACCATTCCCACCACTTCATTCTCGTCAATAACCGCACAGTGAGGCATCGCTAAGGTAAGTGGCTTTTTGAAACTCGATCCTGATGGAAAACATCTGAACCCGAAGCTCGCTGCAATTTCGTTGTCTTGAAGATTTACGCCATTCGGTAGGTCAGTGAAAACCTCTATGCTGATCTTCTCACTGTCTTCCAACGCTCCCGGAGGAATGGAAATATTTACATTGTGAGCAGGGATCGACAGCTCCCCACCAAGATGATCCAAGTAGTCTAAAATTTGTATCAAAAATAATTTATTCAAAGTAATCCCTCGTCCCACAAAATTGACAAAGTACAACAAAAACGTACTTTTTAACGGCTGCTCTTTTTGGTTTCTGATACTGAAAAAAAATTTATTTTATCTTACTCAAGTGTAGATATGCAGTTTCCATTGATTCGAATTCCCCTTAAAAAGACAGAAGTGAATGGGCAACGCTATAATTTATTAGATATTTCTCTCAAAGACTGAGTCAAATATTGAGTCCCAAAACTGTAAAGTACATACATTACCTGACACGCCGTACATCCGCCGAAAGAAGTAAACGCCATCCTGGGATGTAGCGGGGGCCAGTTGGGGGCAGAATACATGCATTGTAAATTTGAGGTCTTTTCCTGCTTTCGGATCCATTCCCGTACTAGAAAATGTAAGATCTTCCAGGTGATGAAGCTGCAAGCTGACACTACCGGTGATGCTCTTCTCGTCAGACTGGTAATGATTTTTCACATTGACAGTGAGATGTTGGATATTTGGATACAGGGCAGAGACCACATCCATAACAGATACAAGGTCCTTCAGAGTAAGCCGTTTCACAGTGAGTTCTAGAACCCGTAGACTGTGGCAAATTGACCATGTTGATGAGCGCCTGTGTGCCACCTCATTTGGATAACCCTCTACGTCGAAAGCTAAGTCTAGCTTGGTCAATGCTGGACAGTTTTCAGCAACTTCATGAAGCACATGATGTACGTTCCCTCTTCCCGCCGTGATTTTGAGAATCTCCAGGGTTTCATTTTTAGTTTTAACCGAGACGGGGTATGATTGGGAAAAGGAGACGCCAATCAAAGACAATTCTTTTCCTCCGGGTTGTACTCGATTCGCCTTCTTCAAACAGTAGCTCAAGTTACTAACAGGAACAGATTTCAGGGTGAGGCTTGTACTGGTTTGTTTTGTGACCTGAGTTAAATAAGAATAATTTGTATATATTGGAATAATAAATACAAGTGTCCGTGAATCGTACCAGCAAAACGAATAAATATTGTTCTTCCCAGAAAATATTTGTGTTTGGTCAAATTTTGAATCACAAATCTCTGTAGGAAAAATACAAAAGGTTATTTTCAGAGGTGGGTCTAGTTTCTTGTCAACTTATTTTCTTCTAAAATTAAAATAACCTAACTGGGGCTGGAGTCGACTAGGTGGGGATGCATCAGGAGCGTGTCTGGCGGTGGTGAAGCTCCATTTGGCTTTATCCAATTCGGAGCGTTAAACTCGGACATGGAAATGAACATCATTTTAGTTTATCTTAATAATTTAGGTTTTACTTATTTTAACATCAAGTCATAATTCAGTAACATTATTGATCATGGTCTACAACCTGTGATACTGCCTCCAGTCAACCCTTTTAGAACAATAAACGATACTTCCATCCGTGTCTATTGTGTACGAATTCATTTATATACAGTATAACACATTATAATCATCATAATCGTGGTACCTTTAAAATAGAGAAAAAATACTCACCTCAGCAAAGTCATCATCGACCTGTTACACGAACACAATTTTGTGTGGAGCGTTAGTAATTGGTAACAATTTGTTTGAATTTGTCAATAAAGAGTCACTAATATTTCACAAATATCTTAACGCTCTGCTGAAGATTCTAGAATAGGCCTAATGATTGAGGGCACCACAAAAATATATATATTGTACAGAGTCCAAACAACGCAACAATCTTGTAAACTTGATAACTTCATATTTAAACTATTACTGAGTATACTTATATGCAAATTAGGTATGCGAATAATCATTCATCCTGTAGAGAATAAACATTTTTGATTAATGTTAATCTTTATTTAACACGGTATGTGGAAAACATTTGTTGGCGATTGGCAAAGTGTGTAATTGATTTGCCAATGTCAATCCCTATCATTTCCGATATCTGCAATATGAATACCTGCATTACGTGTATACTTTTTTGATTAAATAGTGGTCTTGCGATTGTTGTATGATAATTGAACATCGAGTATCTTTACCATCACAATATTCTGTTATACCTCTGCATAACAAATCCATTTGAATCAGTTTAATATAATGCGATATTGAAATCAGAAAATCTCGAAAATTAGCTTTACTGGTCTAATTTATTATCGTTCCACTTATAATAAACATTTTTCTTCTTTCACAATTGATTGTGAAAACGTGTTTTAATCTTGATAGATACAGTTCATATTATATAAGTACTGTATTGCTCAATGAGAAAAATCTTTGAGAGTGGTCAATACATTTTTGAAAAGATAATTATTTGATATCTTGAGAATAAACAATATTGTCACAATTACTTCAGGAAAAAAAGCAAAAAGAAAATGTTCCAACTATATGAGCAACATTGTACATAATCTAATATATTTCTAATCAGTTGAAATCAATGATAAACTTGATGTTGACACCGTGAATGTAACTGAAAGTTCAATTACTTGATAATAAAAGTCAAGTGCCTGTTAAAAGTAAATTATTTAAATACATGTTATTCTTGACTAATTATGAAACCTTTAAAAAAAAAAGACGTGACAAAGTAAGCAAAATGACTAATGTACTTGATTGATGAATAAGCTCAACTTAAAACATAACATATGTGCTTAGCAGATAATCTCTTCCCTATTTTAGAGAGAAATGATATTAATGATAACCTTGATATAACACAATATTTATTAATATTGTGAGTGATTAGAAAAGTCTGTAGTTAACTCGGCAAACCCAATATCTATAGTTTCTATTTTTAAATGAATTTTTGACATCTGAATATGTCAATGATTATAATAATGGACAATTTATGTATGAATGTTCAGACTGATTTTGCCCAACGACCACCAAAATGTTCTGTTGCAAGGGTATGTGTTTTATGCAATTCTGAATTATAAAATCCGAAAGTGAACGTAAGTGGTCTAATGCTTGTTTTTCTATTTTTTCAAGAGTCGATTTTGATAATGCGATTTATTCAAATAATATAAATAAATAAATATTCTAAATCAATTTTACAATTTTTCTTTTAAAACTTATCAGTGGATTTGATATAAATACTTATATGAACCATTTAACTAAGTAGATACTTACTAAATTATCAATGGACATCTAGGAAGAACAGAACTATTTTAATAATGGCTCTGAATAGAGCATTCCAGCCGTTTTCAATTCTTGATTTGTATTACATTTGTAAATTGTATTCTTGCATGTATTTGAATTGTTGTACGGAAAATAAAACCAAACCGCAGAAAAGTTTAAAATAGAGGATTTAAATGAATGTTAATATTTATTCATCTTTATATATTTAAAAGAAGAAGAAGTGAAAAATCCCTATAACTCTTGAAACTGTTCGATAAATAAACTCAACTTAAAATAAGGTATGTGCTCGTAAAATAATCTCCTCTCTATTGTAGAGAAAACATTCATTACAATTTATTACACAAAAAAAACCTTCATATAACCCGGTTTCTGTGAATTTTGTTATTAATTGAAACATTATGTAGCTTATTCGGCGATCCGATGAATAGAAATATTTAGAATGATTAAGCCGCATGACCACCAAAGTTTCCTGTTTCGAGGATTTGTATGTTATGCGATTCAGAAATAGGAAAATCCCGGAAGTGGGTGTTGTTGGTTTAATCTATTAATCTTAATCTTAATATCTAAGCCTTCCGCACCATCTGGGAGATGTGTGATGGCTTCTGCTTCATGACGTCAAGCCAGATATTCCTGTCTTGTGACGTTCTGGTCGCTTCTGTGAGGGGTCCCAGACATCTAGTAGCACAATCGGCCTTTACACAATCTATTCATTTCTTGGCTGGTCTGCCCCGGGGTCTATCACCATGGATATCAGAAGTTAGGAGTATCTTTTGGTATCGTAATGGTCTCATCCTTTTAACGTGGCCAAAGAATCGTAGTCGCGTTTTGGTTATTTTGTCCAGAATGGTTTCATCCAGTCCTAGAGTCTTCCGAATTATTGTATTCCTTATTCTGTCTAGTCTGGTTACCCCCAGGATTTTTCCGGAGGCAGATCATTTCGAAAGTAAGGAGCCTGTTCTCGTCTTCTTTTTTTCAGTGTCCATGTTTCTGATCCATACATAAGGATGGATATGATGGGTACTTTATATAGTTGAAGTTTTGTAACATCTCTAATGTCTTTGGCTGTCAATATGCTGTGAAGACTTTGAACAGCACCCAGGGCTTTTCCAATTCTATTCTTTATGTCCTCTGTGCATTTTCCTGATTGAGTGATGGTACCTCCAAGGTAAACAAACTTTTCCACCTGTAGTAGTTTGGTTCCACCTATGCTGATTTTAATGTCTTGCTGCTGTTTACTGATGACCTGGACCTCTGTCTTGGCAATATTGATTTTGAGGCCAAAGTTTGAGCTCAACTCTTGTATACAATCTACAATGGACAGGAGATCTATTTCGTTGCATGCAAGACGAACTATGTCGTCTGCGAAGCGGAGGTCGTTGATCCAATAGGGGTGTCATAGGTGGCATGTAACATAACCATTTCTAGGGTGATGTTGATTAGCTGTGGTGATAATACACAGCCCTGGCGTACACCCACAGTTGTTGGGAACCAGTCTGTAAGTTCGCCATTTACCCTGACTGCACTAGCTGCGATTTTGTATAATGCTTTTAGGAGACAGATGTGCTTTTTGGAGTAGCCAAAGAATCTCATAGCTTTCCAAAGTCCTTCCTGCCATATTGAATCGAATGCCTCCTCGAACAACAAACCAGACTTCTGTTCTTTTCAAGTTGCTTCTCTGCAATTTGTCTAAGAGTAAACAGTTGGTCTATGGTTGATCTCCCTGGTCTGAAACCTGCCTGGGACTCTGATAAAATTTCCTCTGTCTTCTTCAAGATTCTTCGTTGAAGGATTGATGCAAATATCTTTCCTGCATGGTTAAGTAAGCTGATTCCCCGGTAGTTTCCGCAATCAAGCTTATCCTTCTTCTTGAATATAGGTGTTATATTGGCTCTGCCCCAGTCAGTTGGGAAATATTATTTTCTCCAGATTAGGTTGCAGAGTTTGTGGAGGATGTCAGTGCCACTCTCTCCGGATGCTTTTAACTCCTCTGCTGTTATACTGTCATAGCCTGTGGCCTTTCCATCTGACATCCTTTTGATAGCACTAATGACCTCCTCTTTAAGTTTGTCAGGCTCTTCCTCCATACTAGTCATCTGTGCAATTCCCTCAGTTGCATCCTTGTTGATGGGATTCTGGTTGTTATAAGTTCTTCATAACTTTCTTTCCATCTCCTTTTTACATCCTCTATCTCTGTCAGTACTTGTCCATCTTTGCTCTTTACTGTTTGCATCTTGATATTTGGTTTCCTAGTAAGTTTCTTGATTGTTGAGTAGACTTCTTTGGACTTAACTGCTTGGTGTGCCTTATCAACCTTTTTATATAGATCTTGAATCCATCTGTCCTTACATCCTTTTGTCTTTCTCTTTATTTCCCTGTTTAGGAAATTATAGTGGGCTCTCTTTGTAGGATCACCTAACTTTTCCTGCTTAACCCTATTCCTTTGGTCACTTAGTTGGAGCACCTCCTCGCTTATCCAAGGGTCCTGAGGTTGACTCTTTCTGTTTCCGAGAAGTTTGGTCGATGTCTCGCTGTATGCTGACTTGATGCCTTCCCATAGATTTTCCACATCTGTGTTTTCATCATCTAGTAGTGGGCCAAACCTTCCTCCAATTTCTATTTCATAATTTGAGCGGACGTGTGCTTCTTTGAGTTTGAAGACATCATATCGCTTTAGAAACTTGGGTTTTCCTCTAACTTTAAATCTCAGTCTTAAGTTTGCAATGACTAACTGGTGATCTGAGCCTATGTCAGCACTGGGAAAACTCCTGGAGTTGTTGATTGAGCTTTTCCATTTGCTGTTAATCATTATGAAGTCTATCTTGTTGTGAGTCTTTTGATCAGGTGATTCCCATGTCCATTTTCTACTTGTTTTGGCTTGTTTAAACATGGTATTGGTGATGGCAAGATCATTCGATGCACAAAAAATGAGTAGTTTCTCTCCTCTGGCATTTGCCTTTCCAAACCCATGTTGGCCTAGAACTTGTTTCCATTGTGAGTAACTGTCTCCCACTTTTGCATTTAAATCCCCCATCACTATCAGAATGTCTTTCTTTGGTTCAGAATTGATTGCTTCTTGAAGTTGGTCATATAGTTCGTCTACTAGTTCTTCATCATCAGCTGTATTTGGGGCATAAACCTGGATCACTGTGATGGCACCTGCTTGAGTCTGGAATCTGGCAGTGATCAATCTGTATGAAATAGGATGATATCCTAGCAGTGAGTCCTGGGCTGTTTTGTTCATAATCAGTGCTACACCCGCTCTGTGTAGAGTTTCATTTCCTGAGCAAAGTATTTTGTACTCTTCAGAGATAAACTCTCCCTTGTCAGTCCAATGTGTTTCTGATACACCTACTATCTCCCATTTAAAGTTGTTTAGTTGGTGAAGTAGGATTTCAAGGTTTCCTGGTTGATGTAGCGTTCTCACATTCCAGGTTCCTATTCCAATTGTCTTTTTTGTTGTTAGTAAAGCATCTCTTTTCCGTGGTTTATCAACACCATCTCTTCCTATTGGCTTTGGAGTTGGCACGTCATGTTGCACTACTCTCTGTAGGTCCCCGGAAAGAAGTGGCAAATTAGTAGAGGCAGGGGCTTTAACCCTGGTGCTTTTATGGCTTTTCATCATGAAGTAGTTTCGCTTAAAACTAGCTAGGCGGGTGAGTCAGTCCTCTCCTAATCTATTATCATACAATATATGAATATGTGTATTGTATAAACGAGAACAGAAACGGTGCAATATATGCTCTATTTCAGACTATAATGCATACAAAATACAGGCGGGCACAAATTATAGCCAATCGACATTCACGAAAATATTAGGTAAGGTAACCCTTTTTTCCTGGACTATATTCGAAATATTTATCTTAATTAGTGCAGGGATTGTTGAAAAGCCAATACAGTAGGGGTCTCTAAAGGACTTTTCAAATAAACATACATAATGCATTCACTTTAACCACAAAAAAAGCATTATTCAAGAATATTCCTTTCATATTTAAACGCACTCCTAAACCATTCTCTAAAACAGGCCTATTGATTGGTCGAACTACGATAATGTATAGATTGGACGTAGTTTATACTACATAATAATCTATCTTCGAATCATTTGAAACTTAATAACTTTAGAGAAAATAATTTAGATTAATGTTGATTTTTATTTAACATGGTCTCTCAGTAAGAGATTGGAAAAAAATGTGACTGATCCGTCAAAGTTCCAACACCAATTACTTCGATCTTTGTATGCACGTTTGATGACCGATTGTTCCATTGATTCCAATAGTGGACTACATATATTTGATTAATTAAAATAATTTAGTCACATGACTGTCAAAAATGTATGTTTCGAGGACATGTAGCATTTTCATGTATACACATCTTGCGCCCAAGTCTGATTACACTAAACAGTATTAAATACAATAGTGACCAATAGTGTCACGACTCTCGTACACTGTAAACAAAAAGTTAGGCAGATGTAACTGGGCAAATCAAAGTTCCGCTATTTTGGACAATAATTGGGTTATTTTCTCCCAACCATTTACTAAATGCAGTTACCTCATGAAAGGTAAAACATAGGTTAGGTGAGTGTAACTGGGCAAATCGATGCTCGGCAAATATCGTCCAATAATTGGGTTATTTCCTACCAACTATGTAGTTGGGTACTGTTATTGGGCAAATTAAAGTTGGGCCATTTTCGTCCAACATTTGGGTTATTTTCTCCCTAACATTTACTACACGTATATACCCGGTTAATTGTTCAACATTAGTTGAGCAGATGTTACTGGGCAAACGTAAGTCGGGCAACGATTTTGCAACAATAGGGTTCTATTCCAGATGTGTCATGGTCCAGTGGACATGTTATGGGACTGTGAATAACAAAGGTCCGCGTTTCGAGTCCCGCCGCGGCCCCAATGTCCTTTTATAAATAATATTTTACGCAACTTACTTGCACAACTAGTGTCTAGTATGCTACACATTATGGGGAGACTTGGGTGAATTTCTGATTTGGTAAATTTTTGTTGGATAAAATTTGGGTATTTTTTTTTAATCCAACGCTGCGTAAATCATACAAAATCTTGAATTTAACCAACAGTTGGTTGTACACATAATCGCCCTCATGTTGGGTAAATATTGGGCAAATTTTCGCCAAATATTTGAAAGTGTATGAACAAAATGTAGTAAACAGTTTTTATTTATCTGTGCAATATAATCACGTTGTACATTATATAACATTTTCTGATCAAAATAAAATTGATAGCAAAATGTATTTCGACAAAATAAAAGAATATATACTTACTGAAATATGCCTTGAGATAAACTGTTAATAATTATTAAAAAACCAAAAAATGTTAACCTCAACTAATCGTAATATCTTTAAAAGAATTAGAGGTGACGAAAAAAACGAATATGACGAAAGAACTTCTTTGATTAACAACCACAATTCAAAACATGAAGGATGTTCATCACATAATCTCCTTCCTATTGTATATAGAAATATAGGGATAAATGTCAGGCTTTGGGAAAATATATTTAGTGATTGAAAAAGTCTGTAGCTAATTTGTCAAATCCCAATACCCTATCATTTATATTTTGGTATGCAAGTTTAAGTTCAAAATATGTCAACGATTGTAATAGCCACATAACCAACTTTGTTTTTCTTTCTTAGAGAGCCTATATGATTTAAATTCATTAACACGAGTTCATAAGTATGATAATAGTATCAATATAATAGTGATGATACTTTATTTTTAATAGCACAATGTAGTAAACATTATGATCGATCTGTGAGTGATACATCCACATCGGTTGAAAATATCTTTTTACTATCTGCACTGCGTGCCGTCTTGTATAGTAAACTAACTAGTTCACTTGCCCATCTACGTATATAGTGGCAATTGTATGATGATGATTGGAAGCCTTCGAAGTTTCAAATTCCAATATTCAGGTAACCCTATACATCACATATCGACTTTAACCAAATATTTATAATGCATTTCTGAACAAAGAAAATCCCGAAAGTGGACATTGTTTCTTTTATCAACTATCATGCAATTTAGGATTTTGCTCTCCTTTATTTCAAAACATCCATTTTAAACTTAAACATTTTCATATTTTTTAAAATATTATTTTATATAATTACTACGATAATTTATATACTGTACAGATTTCTAAACTGTCGCACATGAAGGTGGGATAATACTTTCGCGTCTTGTCATGAAAGTGATGAAGTGATTGTAATAACATGATTAATTCCTGACATATAAATTCGATATCCGCTCTGATATGTAGAGCTCGATGTAAGAATTATAGAAAATTATCAATAAACTTGGGAGAAAGTATTAATGTTATCCATCAAGAATAAACCATTAGGCTTATGTCACAATCAATTAATGAAATAAACAAAATAAAAGAAAATATACTTACTAAATCAAATCCTGAGCTGTACTATTAAGAATAAATACATGAAATTAATTTTTATCTCGACTAATCATGATATCTTTAAAAGAATTAGGAGAAAAAGGCGAATCTAACTCATAAACTTCTTTCATAAATAAACTCCAATTAAAACACGAGGCATGTGCATATCACATGATCTCCTTTCTAATGTAGAGAAAAATATGTAGGATCAATGTTGATCTTTATATAACATGGTCTTTGGGGAAACCATTTCTTAGTGACTGGAAAAGTCTGTACCTAATTCGCAAATCCCAATCCCCTATCATTTTCCTTTTTTACGTGAAAGTTTGGGGTCTGAATATGTCAATGATTTTATTAGTTGACTATTTTTGTATGACTATTCAGAATAATTTAGCCACATGACCGTGTAGATGTTCTGTTTCGGGGGTATGTGATTCATGTTCCTTCACACACCATGCGAACTTTGTTTGCCAAGTCTGATAACAATATTGATACAATAGTGACGAAACTCTCCTATGAGTAGAATGCAGTGAACATTACTAAAGTCTGTATCTAATTTGCCAATTCCTATCCGTGTTATCTTAATTTTTATATGGAAGTTTGATGTAAGACTGTATCATTGATTCCAATACTGGACTATTCAGGTATGATTACTCACAATAAAGTAGCCACATGGCAATCACAAATATATGTTTCGAGGGCCTGTGATTTATATTCATTTAGGCTCAACGCAGATTTTGTTCGAATAAGTCTAATAGCAGTAGTATATGTAATATGAACAAAATGTACATTTGAACTATGAACAAAACATTACTTTTGATCTGTGTGAGAAAAAAAAAATCACATCGATGGAAAATATCCTTTGAATAACTGCATTTGGTCTAGACTTTTATAGTACAACAACGGATTGAATCGCTCAGATACATACAAATAGTGGCCTTGTAATTGGTTTATGATAATTGAAGACCGATGAAGTTTTAAATTCCAATATTCAGTTTATATACCTATGCATCACCAATCAACATTAGTGACATAAAAAAATGAGGAAATCCCCAAAGTGAACTTTGGTGGTCTATTCTACTATCATGCATTTCATGATTTATCCTCTTTCATTTTCAAGCATCAGTTGAAACAAAAGCATTAACAAACATTCATTAACATTGATTGATATGGATACGATACTGTATACAAACGGGCTTATCCTAAACTATTGCACATGAAGTTGGAATGATTTGTTTATGTCTTTTCGTGAAAGTGATAGGTGAAGGTGATTGTAATAATTTGATTTATTCTTGATAGATAAAGTCCATATGCACTCTGATCTGTATAGCTCAATATAAAATTCAAAGATATTTGAAAATAAACTTATGAATAAATAAAAAAAAATATCCATTAATAACTTCTTTTTTTTCAAGAAAAGGGCCCTTTTTTGGATAAATTTCCGGGCAACATTGTCCAGAATAGAATATATTATTCTCGATTTGAATTGATACGAAAACTTAATATGAAGACACTAACTTAGAATTATACTTACTGGACCACCAGCGCTTGGGACCTGTTAAAAGGAATTTTTTTATTTAAAAACATAATCCTTATTAATTTGAATATCTTAGACGGATGAGAGGTAAATTCAATATGCGAGAATTACTCCAGAACTTGTTCGATGAAAAAAACTCAACTGAAATTATAGGACATGTGCGAATATGACTCTTGAACTCGTTTGACGAAAAAAAACTCAACTTAAAACATGATGAAGTGTGCATATCATATAATTTCCTTCCTATTTTGAAACAAAAATATGTAAGATTTATGTTTATATTTATATAGTGGACTATTCATCTATAATTAGCCACACGACCCCAAAAATATCTGTTCCCAGGGTCTGTAATTCATTTTTATTTACACTCTACCCGGAGGTCGTTCGACAAAGCCTAATAAAAGTATTATGCAATAGTGACAAGACTCTCCTATGAGCACAATGTAATGAAGATTTTTATTGATCAGAGTGAGAGAATCACATAGATGGAAAATTTTCTTTAAATATCTGCATTACGTCTAGAATTTTGTAGTACAGCAACGGATAGAATTGCTCATTTACACAACAATTGTGGCATTTTAAAATAAATATAATAACTGAAAACCGACGATGTTTTAAATTCCGATATTCAGTTCACATATCCGCATGCATCACACAATTACAATACAATTCTGAAATTAGGAACTCCCCCCCCCCC
>BEXV01002934.1:12001-25029 GCA_003118195.1 Hemicentrotus pulcherrimus | reverse complement strand
TTTTTTTTTTTTTTTCCATCAAGAATAAACCTTGATGTAACGATTTCTTCAAGAAATTAATCATTTGTTTCCTTCTGACCTTAAGGGCAATATTGTAAAGACAGAATATCTTCTACTCGATTTGAATTGATATAAAACTAAATTTTAACACAATATCTTAATATATACTAACCGGAAAACCTGCCTCTCGGTCCTCCTAAGAGGAAAAGGATTTATACATAATTAATCTTAATCAATTTGAACATCTTTGAAAAGATGAGAGGTGTTGACAAATGTATAAGAAAAAAAAAACAACTATTGCAAACGTGTATGAATAAAGTCAACACAACACATGAAAACTGTGCATATTCGATAATCTCTTTCCTATTGTTGAAAAGAAATATGTTCAGATAAATGATAATTTTTAAGACGGTCTTTGGGAACATAATTATCAGTAATTGGAAAAGACTGTAGCTAATTCGCCAATCCCAAACCCTATTGTATCCATCTTTGAATGACAGATCGATGTCCGAATATTTTAATGATTCTAATAGTGGGCTATTCATGTATGATTATTCACGATTTTTTAGCCACATAACCGCTCAATGTTCATTTTCACACAACGCCGGTGCGTTCGTCTAGGTCTGATAGCAGTGTTCATGCAATAGTGACAAGACTCTCATATGAGCAAAATATAGTCAACATTATTATTGTCGTAAGTGATAGAATCACATAGATGGGAAATGTTCTTTGTACATCTGCATTGCGTGCAGACTTTAATGGTAAAACAAGGGTACAAATGGCTTATTTACGTTAGAATAGTGGCCCTGCGAAATATGATAATTAAAAACCGATGGTGTTTCAAATTATAAAAATCAGCTATATCTAGGCATCACAAATCGACATGTATCAGAATATTATAGTAAAACAAATCAAGAAAATAAACTTTGTTGGTTTAATGTAGTCAGATGCAATTCATGTATGTTGTCTTTTGATTCCAAAAAAGGGAGAAGCAAAATTTACAAACCTTTAACAATATTGATCGATATGTATACTACAATAATGTATACACGATTTATAGGTTACACTAAACTGTTACCCACTAAGTTGGAATACCTGTTTCACGTCTTTTAATGACAGTGATAGGTGATTGTGATAAAATGTTTTATTCTTGATAGATAACGTTCATATCCGCTAAAATATGTGATGCCCTGTCTAAACGTCATGGAGATCAATCAATAAACTCGTTAGATAATAAAAATTGTATCTATCAAGAGTAAACCGTGATATCACAATCACTTCAGTAAAAGAGGTACTACAAATACAAATTGTTCGAGCTTAAATGTAAAGTTAAGTTCTGGCCATGGGATTGCATTGTGAAAGATAGGTGTGGAATCAATCAGAACATTTTGATAATGTAGCATAGAAGTATTGGCATGTATTGCAAGGTTCTGAAGTCAACAGCATTATAAGGAATGTGGCCCAGTCTTGGTAAAGTAACAACCCCTGTACACAGAAAAATTTATATATGACTAAACAAACATGTGACATATAAAATCGGGCCTCATCTTTAAGCTGTTACTTGTGATATTTATAATATGAAGGCATTTGAAGAGCCATGCTTTTCAGGAAGCTTGTTTTTATCTTATGTTCTTGCACACTTGCATAATACAATGATAACGCTCACAAATATTATGTTTTACCTCTCCCCAGAACTCAACCTTCTCTTTAAAAGGCAACATCTAACATAATATATTAGATTCGTATCAATCTGAAGTAGATAATGCAATTCGTCGACGATATAAACAAGTACATAGTTACTGAACCATAAATTACCAACGACTGTGAAGAATAAATGATTTAGACAAAATGAAATAGACTTGAAGTTGACGAAAAAAGCAAATATGACAGTTTGATAAATAAGCTCAACCTAAAAAATGATAGGCATGTGCATGTAACATAAACTCCACCTTATAAAAGAGAGAGCAAATGATAGATTAATTTTAAACTTCTTTGGTCTTTGGTCTTTGGGAGAAAAAAAGTTGTTAGTAATTGAAAAAGTCTGTAGCTCGTTCGTCTATCTCAAAACGAATCGACATTTACGAAAATGCAAGATATGTTCATTTTATTTTCGCTGCACTGTATTCAAAATATTTACTTGAAGTAGCTCAGGATCTATTAAAACACATGAGAGTTGGAATTTTTAAATCATTATATACACATTTTGAAGAAAAAAAAATATTAAAGTTAAAAATACATATGGTAACGTTGTTTCCTTCGCTAATATGACTTGCGTGCATAGAACAGTTTTAAGCATTTTTCCTGATTTTTTTTTTCTAGAATGTGCGTTGTAAAAAGTTTATCTTTATTAATTTGAATATCTTAAAAAAACATGATAGCTAAACGAAACATGCACAAATTAGTCCTGAGCTGGTTTCATACAAAAAAAAACCCCTCAAATTAAAACATAATGCTATGAAAATCAGATGAATTCTTTATTACTATACAGATAGTCCGGCAGCCATCTCGATATACCTTGTTTTAGGGTCTATATATATATTTATTTTTTTTTTCAATGGATTTTGATTGCCTAGACCTTCTATTTCAAGAATCCTATTGCTGACACTCTGTCAGCATTGAGCAATTTGAAATATGTGACGTCACACAAAAATGGCCGCCTAAATCCCCTTTTTAACCAAAATTGATGATATAAAAAGTGTTTACAGCATATTTCTACCTAAAATAACAGTCAAATATTTTTTTTTTTCTAGGATCATCACTTAATAAAAATTGCAATGTTGTATTTTCACAAATGACATGTAAATTTGCGTAATTCGGAATGGCGGCCTCTATAGACTCGTCACCTTGCATAATTCAAAATGATAGCCAAATGCCATGCCAATGTCATGAGTCAGATACATTGGATATAGTGAGTAAAAATTGTACCGCACATTTTTTTTTTATTTTGTAATTTAATACTCGAAGAAAACACACTTAAATTTCATGCACTCTGTCCCATAGATATGAGGTGGCATATGGTGTTACATGCCCGTTTTCAGTGACAGCGTTAAGAAACTAGATTTGTATTTTGAGGTAATAGATTCTGGGATATGAACCTATACATTACGAACTACCTTTACGTATACTGGACTACATCCGGTTTATTAGTTTGCTTCAGTTTGGCCGTCTAAACTGTTGGAACCCCTATATATTCCATGCTGAAGACGGTGTCATTTAACACTTAATTCTGCAAAAATGTTCAACATGTTCAAAGTGAGGTCGTGACTTTAAAGCGTGCTTCCACACAAATTGTGCAGATGAGCTCTCTGAACATTTTCTACAAACGGGCTTCAGTAGTTTGAGGTAGTGGGGCAAGGTTCTTCGTACCCTTGATATATAGCCACACATGGATACGAGCCTCTGACATTGAGCTAGCTGTTGACTGTTCATAACATAAAGCAAAGAATCAAGTAGATTGCGTGATGGCATATGACCATTATGCATCAACATTGTCAACTGAGTCCAAAGGGAGTCGAATCTTCTGCTTCATTAATTTCAGCATTTTACACTTTCCAATGCCAAAGAAATGTCATCAACAGTGTCGCATCCTGTCAACGCATGTCCTGCCATCATTGATGAAATGATATCCCCTAACTTGTCTATAGTGGCAGGAATATCAATAACAGTATAATAAAGGCGACATGAACGGAGTCAGAAAAGAACTTGAAGACTTCAAAGGATCATTTCTTGAATTTGAGCCTATGAAAAGGGGTTTTGAAGACATTTGGAGCCAGCTGAAGAATGCCGTTTTCAATGCCATGAACAATTTCATACCCCAATAGAAGTTATTTTCCTGGCAGCATGTACCTTGGATAACCAGTACCATCAAGAGAATGATCAGAAAAAAGAAGAGGGCATGGAATAAAGCTAAGAAATCACAGCTTGAGAAATAATAGGATAAATTCAAAGAAATCAGGAAAGCAATAACAGCCAAGATGAGGAAATCCCATGAAGAATATGTGAGGGGTATTCTAAAGAACTCACTGAAAGAGAAACCAAAGAAATGTTGGTCTTACATCAGCAGCCTCAAGAAAGACGCCAATGGAATACCAACTTTGAAAACAGGTCAAGGACCAGCGACAGACAGCAATATGAAGGCAACAGCACTGAACGAGCAGTATCAGTAAGTATTCACAAAGGGAGATACTAAACCACGTCCCAACCAAGGGTACTAGTCAACATCCATCTATGCCATGCATGGAGTTTAATACTGACGGAATCAAAAAGTTGTTGGAGAACCTAAACCAAGGGAAAGCTCCAGGACCAGACTAGGTACCAATACGCATTCTGAGAGAAGCTGCGCAACATATAGCTCCCGTTCTTCAGGTCATCTTTACTCAATCCTATGTAACTGGAACGTTGCCTCAGGATTGGATCCATATCGGCAAAACCTGATAGGTAGCCTTGAGAAATTTCAGAGGAGGGAGATACGCTTCATCACAGGAAATCACAGCCGAGAAGACAGCACGGCTATGCGATTGAACATCGGACTAGGAACTCTACAGGATTGACGACTGCAACCACGTCTAGCCATGATGTACAAGATCCTCCACCACCAGATAGCCATCCCTCTTCCAGATTACATCTCACAGAAAGGCAGAGCTACAAGAAGTCAACATGTTTGTTTCACAAGAATTTATACATCCTCTGATTCTTACAAGTACAGCTTCTTTCCTCACACCATGAAAGACTGGGATGAGCTTCTTACCAATATCATTGAGCTGCCCGCATTGAAGCAGATCAAGGAGGCCATCACTGAGCTGCGAATAGTCACAGCATCATCATTTTTACTTGCACCATAACCATGCATATAATTAGGCACAAATTCTCAAAAACCGTCCACCGTCGGCAGAATATCACCCTTGTCTAGATGCTGAACAGGCTTTGACAAGTAGCAGAATAGAAGTAGAACCTCTTTACCTAGCTGTATTGATTATTCCAAAGCTTTTGACTGTGTACTACATAAACGCCTATAGAATATTATGAGCGAGATGGGCTTTCCAGCACATGTTATTCATGTTATTCAACTCAACTCTACCAAGACCAAGAACCATTAGTAAGAACATAGATTGGCGACACCGAATGGTTCACTATTGGTCAAGTTGTCCGTCAAGGCTGCATCCCATCACCGTACCTTTTCAACATCTATACTGAATTCATCATGAAAAAAGGGTTTTGATGTGTTTGATAGTCAAGTTTCTGTTGATGGACGAACAATTACCAGCCTAAGATACAACACTCACTGGCGTACTGATGGGGAGGGGNTAATTTTCCGGGATTTTTCTCACTTTTTTGTGTCAATTATAACTTTGTATGCTTACATGTATGTTGGAGAAGTGAAACATTCCCAAATTCAGTCAGGCAAATAATATGCTTATTTAGAAGCCTACATGTTAGGGTCAGCGGGACGGCGGGGCTCAGGGAACTCGAGCCCTCCTCAATATTTTGATCAAGTTTGTTAAATAGAAATAGAAAGAAAGAAATAGTGACCTGAGCTTTGGGGCAGTTGACCCCCAAATAAAATTCAAACTGTTTTTTGTTCTGATTCAATACCAGTGATATATAAATGTTGCTGAAATGACATAATTTTCCGGGATTTTTCTCACTTTTTTGTGTCAATTATAACTTTGTATGCTTACATGTATGTTGGAGAAGTGAAACATTCCCAAATTCAGTCAGGCAAATAATATGCTTATTTAGAAGCCTACATGTCAGGGTCAGCGGGACGGCGGGGCTCAGGGCACCCCCAACATTAATTGACTTCTGCAAGGCTGCCACGGTTTTAAATTTCCTGGAAATTGTGTCGTTTAATCCACCAGGTAATTTCTTTTAAAACTTTCATGTATATGTCTAGTAACGATGTCAACTGCTTTATCCACATTCACTGACGTTGGAGCAATGCTGGTTTAAATAAAGCCTATCAATAATGTGTGCCGTAAAACCACTTCTCACAGATCTGATGAAAAATAATTCTTTCATAGGCCTTTTTGTTTTTTTTATGATATGTATCTAAATGTAGACCAAACAAGATGAAAAATGAATGCAGCATAACCGTAACTGTTGTATACAAAGAATTTAATATGATTTTAACGTTATGTAGATTAAGAAATTGGCATTTGGCTGAAACACTTATTTTATGCAAATTACTATGTTTATAGAGGGCGCTTTTTCAAAATATGCAAGTTAGCTGGTCAACTATGGCCATGCAACATCACGAAACATTTTTTTAGTGACGGTCCTAGAGAGATGCAGACATTTGGCTGCCAAAAATTGTAGAAAAGTCATTTTTATATATTTAATATTCATTTTTAGAGAAAAATCATGTACTTTGGCGGCCATTTTGTATGACGTCATATATCTTAAATTGCTCAAGGCTGACAGAGTGTCAGCAATCGGATTCTTGAAATAGAAGGTCTAGGCAATCAAAATCCATTGAAAAAAAAAACAACTAGAGACCAAACAAGGTTAGGCCAATAATCTGGATTTGGCTGCCGGACTACAATATTTTAGCTTCATGTTAATTTGCGTTTAACATGATTTGTTTGTGAAAACATCTGTTACTGATGATAGCAAATTTATTAGGTAATACTCCGATCCAAATTCATACCCAGATGAAAGTAGAACATTTATACCCGTTTTAGAATATTGGTAATACGGTAATGTACCTACTGTGTAAAGTGTATACTTTACTGTTGACCATTAAGTTGGAATCATTGTTTCACTTTTTTTTATATGTAAAAACGATAAAGCGATTGTGATAATATGATTTAGTCTTGATAGATAAAGTATGTATCTGCTTTGATTTGTATTGATCAATGTTAAAGTCAAAGAGATTGATCAATAAACATGTGAGAAGATACAGAATGTACAGAAAAAAATAGATCTTTCTTAGTATTAACACACATACAGCGTACAAACTTACTGAATCATGAACGCCAGATAACTGTTGAGAGGAAAAGAATTAATACAAAAGTAAATCTTTATTAATTTTAATATCTTAACAAATAAGAGAGCTAAAAGAAACATGCGAACATTCGTCATCAACACGTTTAATAAATAAACGCAAATTAAAACATAAAGCATGGCATATCAGATGATTTCTTATTAATATAAAGAGAAAATATTTTAGCTTCTTGATAATTTTCGTTTAACATGATTTTTGAGAGAAGATTTGTTAGTGATTAGAAAAGTCTGTAGGTAATTCGCCAATCCCTATTCTATCTAGATGAAAACAAAACATTTATACCCGTCTTATAATATTGATTGGCATAGGTATATAACGATAATGTATACACTCTATATAGTCTATATGTTACTGTTGCCCTTGAATTTGGAATCATTGTTTTTACGTATTTTTTTTAAACATGATTAATTGATTGTGACGATATGATTAAATCTTGATAGATACAATAGTATCCACGCTGATTTGTAATGTTCGATGTAAAAGTCTTAGCATTTGATCAATACACGTGTGAGAAGATACAGAATGTACAGAAAAAAATAGATCTTTCTTAGTATTAACACACACACAAGGTATAAACTTACTGAACCACGATCGACTGATAACTGTTGAGAAGGAAATAATGTAAAAAAAAGTTAATTTTGATTAATTTGACTATCTTATAAAATATGAGTGCTAAAAGTAACATGCGAAAATTTGTCCGGAACTACATTGTTGCCCATGAAGTTCGAATTGTTTTACGACACGTCTTTTTATGAACACGATGTAGTAATTATTATAAATAAGATTTATCATTGATAGATAAAATGAATATATGCTCTGATGTGTATCTTAATGTAAACCATCGTAGAAATGTATCAATAAACTTGTGCGAAAATATAAATGTGATTCATTAAGAATCGAGAAAAAAAAAGGTTCTAGCTTAATAAGCAAAATTATACATATTAGGTATTATACTACTTAATTTAATGTTGCCATTAAATTACATCAACAATATAACGGAGTATTAACTTACTGAACTCGTCCTCGGCTATTAACAATATATGTTATTTAAATAAATAAAACAATTAATTAGTCGTTGTATCTTAAATAGAATTGTAATTCACGAAAAATGCGAAAATGACTGATGAACTTGTTTGATGAATAAACTCAACTTAAAACCCGAGTCATGTCAAAATCACTACCTTGGATTTTGTTTAGATACATGTTAATCTGTATATAACATGGTCTCAGGCAGAATGTTTTGTATTGATTTAAAAAAAGTCTGCAGCTAATTCGCTAAGCCCTATCCCGTATCATGTCTATTTGTATAAGCATAAGCAAGTTTGAGGTCCGAATATGTCAATGATGATAATATTGGACTATCATGTATTATTGTTCAGAATGATTTAGTCACGGGTTTTGTTCATTTAAACACCGCTCGGAGTTCGTTCGCCCCATTCCAATAACAGTGTTAATATGTGGTGAATACATCTCATGATCTGAGCGATAGAATCGCACCGATCGTGAATATACTTAATAACAAATCTGCATGAAAGGTAAAGACCAGTTATGGTCATGCGATTGCATTGTGAAAGAAGCGTTGTGGAATCGATCAGAAAAGGTTAATCATCTGGCATCTAGCATCTGCAAGGTTCTGGAATCATCAAAATGATAAGAAATTTGGCCCATTCTTCGTAAAGTTACAAGCACTATACACAGAAAGATGTATATGGGACTACCCTATATCTCTCACAGACCATGAGAGAAACAAATTTACCAAATATATGAATTAACAGGCGGTTTCCCGGCAATCTTTTTATCATCATGTATTAGTCAAAACATATTCTTTCACATGATTGGTAATGAGAGCTTCCATTTCATTTTTTTGAAATTGGGGCGTTTCCAATACTGGTCTTTACCTTTAAGTCCAGAATTGTTTAGTACAACAAGGTACCGAATCGTTCTTTTACGAAAGAACAGTGGCTTTGTGCGTATCAGGACAATTACCCCCTGGACAAACCCCCGGGCAATCATCCCCCGGAAAACTACCCCCGTAGGACGATTACCCCCCAGAGAATTACCCCCGAGGACAANCCCCCCCCCCCAAGACAATTACCCCCGGAAATTACACCCCCCCCCCGCGAGGACAACTACCCAGCGCGGACAACTACCCCCCGAGGACAACTCCCCCCAATGACAATCACCCCGAGGAATTTATAACACTGTGACGTATAACGCAAGCTTCTCTCCAAATTGCTATTTACAGAAAATTGCATTAACCTTCATTGTCTTTGTTATTTTTGAAGTTCATTTCATTCTTTTCAAATAATTCATTTCGATATGGGAAAGGGTGGAGGTTGCCCCATTCCCCTGTAGTTTTGCTACCGAGTAAGGAACAGAAATTACATTTCTTAGAAATTGAACAATACATTGCCCGCAGATGAGTATGCTTACAGCTTCTCTCAGCATCAATGGCACAACAAAGAAATTGGGATGTAAGATTTCCTTTATGCATCCTCTGTTTCTTTTTTAATCAGCTGATCGTGTATTTGTCTTTGTATGTATAATGGGCCCTCATCCATGTCATGATTCATAATCAAGGTTTTATTCACGTTATCTTTTATTTCTGTCGTCATGCTGAAGTATAAATATGTTTTCATGTACGTTAATTTTATTTTGAAATAGAAATTGCCTTCAAGTTATATGTACGGTGCCATGTCAAAAGAAAATAAAGATCCGCTCTTTAATAATTCATCTCATTTGATTTTGTAACGCCTGCACAGCGTTTTTTAACCGGGGGCCGCAAGAGAATGATTTGGTGAACGTTGATTTTGTATTTAAAAAAATCAAATACCAGAAACGGTTAAAATATGTAATTGCATGGGAAAATAAAATTTTGAAGATACTAAAGTGTCTTCCTTCCTCGCTCGCTGACAGTATTTTGACAGCAAGGCAAATAAGGGCAACGAGAGGCCCGAATATCCTCAAATTCGTGTATCAAGATCATGACTGAATATATCAATATTTATTTATGCACATTTGGCGGCAAGGTGCCCGCATAGAGTACTTTAAATAGTTTCTAGTGTGTGGATTACAAACTAATTTTTGACCAGTTTAAAAATGTCCTCTCCTCTTTAGCCTTAAATGTGCCCATAAGTGTGCTGCAAAGCACTTGACGAGAGCCAGAGTCATGCAAAATGAATGATTTGTAAAGACTTTGGGATTTGGGAGAAACTTTTCCACGGGGGTAGTTGTCCTTGGATGAATTGTGCTCGGGGGTTAATTTTCCTAGGGGGTAATTGTCCTCAGGGGGTTATTGTCCTAGGGGTTAAATGTCATCGGGGAGTAATTGTCCTAGGGGGTAATTTTCCTTTGGGGATAATTGTCATGGGGGGGGGGTAATTGTCCTATAACCGCTTTGTGATAGTTGTATCACAATTGAAAACCGATGATGGTTAAAATACTAAATTATAGCTTAATATCACACATTGACACGAATCATATTCATATGGCCCCGGTTGTCTCATTCCAAGTACAAACCACTGACCTCTTCCTCCTGGACTGATCATCGCCCATTTCCATTCATTATACGTTACGTACTAAAAGGCTGTATTTTCTAACCGTTCATGAATATTTATGTTTTTGCTTACCTCGGGAAAATGTTTGCTTTTACTAAATGGAAATATTACGGTGGGGGTTGAATAAAATGGACTAAATGAACCAAGGAGGAGTGATCTATGATAACTCATTCTGCTTATCCTACGTGTGCTTGACCTATAATCTTAGAATTGCTTGGCAAACTGAGTCCAAAGTTCGACTTGTTTCACATGTGTATTATAGGCAATGACGAGCATGCAACCTGTTTTGATCAAATTAAGGTGGGTGAACTTTCAAAAGCCAATGGGACATGAGGGTTCCAATGAAAGAGCTAGTGATAACGTACGTCGGGTGGATGTGCTTTTCGTTTAAACCAACAATGAATTTTTAACAATTTTTTTGGTAAAATATCATAGGCTAACATAAGCTGCTGACTTTGACGATAGGGGGCGTTGTGAAATGAGACTAAACAGAGCAATACGATTTTACTGCGTTTCTTGTATAAATGGAAACCGGACAGTGAATTTTGGAGGTCTAATCTATCATCTATCAAGTGCATCCAAAACAAAGCTCAGTGTATCTCAAATCTCTCATCGTACCCTACCAATCTACTGGTCCTGGCATTTGCTCATGTACTGAAAACACCCTGCTACACGTTCCTCGAACATGCACCACAGCCTGCGACAATGCTTTTCAAGCATGTGCTCCTCGACTCTGAAATGAGCTTCCACGTTTTATTCGTTTATCATCTTCGGAATTAAGTTTAACTTTTGAAAGCTAACATTTATATCCTCCCATAATTGTATTGCACAATGTAAAGGTCATAGGGATTGATCAATAAACTTGAGAGAAGATTGTCTAAATCTATCAAGAATAAACGATGATTTCACAATCAATATAGGAAAATATACCAACAAAAATTACAAAGTTATGGGCAATCTCGTACATTGTACAATATCATCTAACCAATTTAAAGTTGATGAAGACATTTCTATCAAGGGTACAAAGACAAATATACTTACGAAAGTCTCATAGTACTGTTCAGAAAAGATATTTTAGATAGGGTCATATCAAAAAATCATAATATCTTTAAAAGAATTATAAGTGACGATAAAATGAAACAAACAGTATTTGTGAACTTGTTAAATGAATAAACTCAATATTAAACATTAGACATAAGGATATCAGAAAATATCCTCATTATTGAAATGATAGTTTTTCTAAAAAGAAATTTTAATCTGCATATAACTCAATAATGTAATTCAATAATGGACTATTCATAAATGGTTATTCACAATAAATTAGCCACATGACGGCCGAAAATATCTGTGTCCAAGGTCTGTAATTTATATTAATTTACATGCTACGCAGACTTCGTTCGCCTAAGCCTGAAACAGTATTTTTGAGGAAAATGTAGTGAACATTACCATTGATCTGAGTTTAAGATTTATAAACCTTTTTAAAGATTATGATAGTGTATAATATACTGAACATTTACCCATGAAGTTGGATTAATTGTTGTTACGTAGTATTAAGAGATAAAGTTCATATCCTTTAAAGCTTATCTGTACTAGTTTATAGGAGGGATAAGAGCACCCTGCAAGGTCAACGAACCAGTGGTTATCTCATCAACTCAGCTCTCAAATAACATAAGAACAAGAGGATCATGGGGGACCAATGAATACCGATTAGGCATTGTTTTCTATATAGAGGAAGCAAGAAGCTACAAGTAGGACAGTGTGGCTTTAAGATCTGTAATTATCAATGAAAACTTCATAACAATTGATTAACAAACTCGTGAGAATATATCAAATTCATCCATTAGACACTGTAAACCATGATGTCACAAGAAATGCAGCTTAATGGGTAACATTGTACACAAAATAGCATATTGTAATCAATTTCAAGATGATATTAGAATGGAAATTACAAATATAAAAGTGTAAATACTTACTGAGCGTGAACGATGCGGAAGCTGTTAAGAAAAAAAAAACGATTTAAGTTAAATGTTAATCTTAATTAATCATATTGATATCTTAAAGGGAATTTAAAGTGAAGGAAATAGAGATTATGACTCCTGAACTTGTTTGATGAATAAACACAACTTAATACATGAATGTAGTGTTTATTACAAGATCTCCTACCCCCTGTAGAGAGAAAATATGAATCATTGATGTTAGACTTTATAAAACATAGCCTTTGGAAAACATCTCTTAGTTATTGAAAAAAATTGTGTACCTAATTCACCGATCCCGATCTCCTATCATTTTTATTTTGAAATGTAATTTTGAGGTCCGAATATGTTTATTATTCTTATAGTGGATTATTTATGTATGATTAATCAGAATTATTTAGCCACATAATTTCCAAATAGTTCTGTTTCGAACTAAAAGCACAATAAACTGCTTTTACACTGTACCCGGACACCTACCCCCTGGACATCCACCCC
>BEXV01002933.1:32637-48660 GCA_003118195.1 Hemicentrotus pulcherrimus | reverse complement strand
GGGGGGGGGGGAGGGATAAGCATGACAGGGACAATGATATCTTATATGTTAGGCACTAATTGTCATAAACTCAAAATGCTCAGAACTATCAGTTACCATTAGTGCTCGGGCAGATGTCTCTTTTGTCGCTTTGTATGGACCTTTACCAATAACTTGTCTCTATTTTGATTTGTTATGACATTTAATATTGTTTTACCAACAAAAAAATAACATCCTTTCAAAATACCACCCCCAGAGCACCATTTCAATGCTATGATCTTTCTCACGTATTGGTATTTGGTTCTGTCGCGTAGTGACTGTAGTATCACTTCTTTTCCTGCTTCCTATTAATCTGTGTTTATTTTGGAAACTGAAATCCAAAGTACTCACTTCCTTAGTTATTAAAGTCAATGTTCTCACTTAAAGGTTCAGTTGCGGGAAAAGTGAAATATAATTTGTGAGCTTTATCATTCCTGATATGTGAGTATGGAAGTGATTCATTGAAAAAGTGTCCCCTGAAAAAAGATGCCCTGATATTCCAAATATGACAAGTAACAGTTAATGGTTGTGGTCCACACTTTCATTTTGACTGATTGTAGTTTCGGGAAGGAAAATGGGGAAGAAATCTGTGTATTGACGGGTGAAATATGAGTGATAGGAGGCATTTGTGCTAGAAAGATCATTGAAAATATTTTGCAAGGCATTTTAGTGATAATGATACATAAAGATATAAGTATACATTAGTGATATATCAGAGATTTTCAATGTTTTACATTCAAGGAATAAATTGCTTGTATGACTATTAAATGGTGCATTACAAGCTGTTCTTATTGCTTTTTTTCTGAGTAATTGAAGGGTTATTTAGATATATTCCCCCAAATCATACAACAGTAACTGTATGTGAGATGAGGCAAACATCGCTCCACATTTTATTGGAAGACATCAAGAAAGTAATGTTTGATCTCTTGTTTGTATTTTTTAAAAATAGAGGGCAGACCCCAGCTGAGGCCGATCTTCATTTCCTTGACAATGCAAAGAAGCTCGCTATGTATGGAGTTGATCTACACCACGCAAGGGTGAGTATAGACCAGATCAGGGTTTAGCACATGTCCCAACTGACCCCGAATATCCACAGATCTTCATAACATGAAGGGGTCCCACTTTGTACATTTTGAAATAATCACTCCTGCAGCGATGGAGGTGCTACATGAATAACTTTTGTTTCCTCTTTTCAAAGAATACTTCAACCTGTGTATCATGGAGTGCACTGCTTTTGCATAAATGAATAATGATTACATAACTTTCATGAGCACGTATCCAGTATTTTGTCTCCCTTTATTTTACAATTTAGTCTGCAATGACCTTGATGAGCAATGATCTGCTCATGCTCAGACTGCAACCGTGAAATGGCTCATTATCATTACCCCTTTTCGCAACAATCACTNTAAATAGAGGGCAGACCCCAGCTGAGGCCGATCTTCATTTCCTTGACAATGCAAAGAAGCTCGCTATGTATGGAGTTGATCTACACCACGCAAGGGTGAGTATAGACCAGATCACGGTTTAGCACATGTCCCATTTGACCCCGAATATCCACAGATCTTCATAACATGAAGGGGTCCCACTTTGTACATTTTGAAATAATCACTCCTGCAGCGACGGAGGTGCTACATAAATAACTTTTGTTTCCTCTTTTCAAAGAATACTTCAACCTGTGTATCATGGAGTGCACTGCTTTTGCATAAATGAATGATTACATAACTTTCATGAGCACATATCCAGTATTTTGTCTCCCTTTATTTCACAATTTAGTCTGCAATGACCTTGATGAGCAATGATCTGCCCATGCTCAGACTGCAACCGTGAAATGGCTCATTATCATTACCCCTTTTCGCAACAATCACTCTCATTCTGTTATTTGGCTCAATAATTTTTTATTCAGAATCCTCGAAATATGCCAGATGCTTGAGCAGAAGGGCAGTAATTTCTGCACACACTGCATCCATTTTTGTTTCATGACTACAGTGATTTGGCATTAGATGCCAGGAATTAAAAAGAAGGAAAGTAGGCTTGAAAATCCTTAAATTGGCAACATGTTGAGAGATTAAGAGAGAGAGAGAGAGAGAGAGAGAGAGAGAGATAAAGATGGACTTTCATTCACCAAACTATCTGTGAATTTTCACACCTAATTATCAAAAACCTACAATACATGACACTCTAAATTCCAATGTAGTCATTCACTGTTTGACTTTTTATCAGTAAAGCTCTGTCAGCACCTCCATATAACTTCTTAGGTACTTGCAAGAAGGCCATAAAGAGCTGCATGTACATGTATGTATTATTGGTGGCAGTAACAGCCTTCTTGCTGGCACTTGATGAACTGATAAACATAGAACATCCCCTCTTCCTTGGCTGCTGTCCAGAATGAACCTCCGCTCATGTGAACCCATAGTTCTATGTTGCATTCCACACATTTGTGCATTTTCCCTAGAGATGACATACACATTTCCAGTATTCTCTCTGTAGACCTACATGTCTTTACCTCTTTGAAGGCTCATCTTCTGGCAATCGCTGTATCACATTGGCAGTTCAGAAATTCCTTTCTTTAAAGCTGTACCCTGGTACTGTGTGTGTTGTACAGTATACTTGTTCATAATTTAATTTACATGTATTTTAATTCTATAAACACTATAGGTACTGGTAGAAACAGAGAAATGCATAGAAAAGTTTCTATAGAAACTTTCTATTAAAAAAAATGATTCTATAGAAACATGGAAAAGCCCTGTAAAAAACACCCCAACCAAAGTTAAATTAATATTAAATTGTTTATTCTTTTGTAATTCTAGAATACAGAGACAACCATTAGGTAGAAAATTTGATAAAACAAGGTTCTTCAAACCCCCAAACTAGAACCTTATTTGTATGCTTTTAAATATATTAATCAACACAGATTTTTATTATATTATTTATATTTTGTGTTAAAGGGGGTTTACATATGACTTCTATTTTCTTGTGATATATCTTTGCGCCTGAAAATAATTAATACCGTAATATGACGGCAAGGTCCTCACAGGAACCTGCATTAATACTGACGAGGCTACTCTGTGTAATAATTCATATTAGTATCTATTGATAATACCATAATCGCCCAATATTTTTTTTTCTTTACCAGGATTCTGAAGGAGTAGACATCATGTTGGGCGTATGTGCCAACGGGCTGCTGATCTACAGAGATAGATTGAGAATAAACCGCTTTGCCTGGCCAAAGATCCTCAAGATATCATATAAGAGAAACAACTTCTACATCAAAATTAGACCAGGAGAAGTAAGTACATGTATACCGATGAGAGTCATACTATATGTCTGTCAAAAGACAGTCATATTATCTTGTAGTGACTCTAAAAGACCCTGCTTTGGCGTGCCTCAGATCCCTTAAATAGCATGCAAAAGAAAGAACTTCTTCCTCTGATCAAGTGAGTAGACATATATCAAAGAAATCAAATTTGAAATAGACTGAGAATCTTTGCCTGGCCAAAAGATCCTGAAGATACCATATACTGTACATGTAAGAGTAACAACCTCTTTATCAAAATTGGACTAGAAGAAGTAAGTAGACATATTCAAGGAAAATTAGTTATGGATATTTTGAAGATAGTAGATTATATCAATGCTGTTAGCCTTGAAATGTTAACTTATGCTAAATGATATTTTAAGTAATAGTGAATACCATTCCAAGGTTTCACACTAACTATTTTCATGGAGGCCCAAACTTTTTAGAGTCGGTATGCATATGCTGTTTGTGAACTTTGGTAAATTTTTCTAAAATTGCACGAAAAGCCAACATTTTATCCAGTCATTGAAATAATGCCCTTATAAGCACTGATATTATTGCATGTTGATATGTGTCATAATCTGTTCTAGGCAAGATTATATGTAGCACATATAAAGTTTTGTAATTTTATAATATTATCTATAGCTGTTACTTAATGCGCTTATTGCAATGTTGGACAAGCCGATATTTGGGCTCATATATTCCATTCTCTGTTTGTTTATACAACCAAATGGATTGAGGAGCGTGTGGGCCCAAGCATCATTAAGTATCAGTCTCGGTTTGGCTTGGTTTTCCTTCTTTCCTTCACACTGATGTTCTATCTTTTTCATCATTTTCAATGTGTAATACTAGAATATAAGAATATTTTGATTTTGTCTACATCTTATTTTGATGGTTCTTTTATTATTATACACACAACATTATAGTTCGTCATATACATATTTTTACAATATGTGACCAAAACAAATTTCCACATATTCTTGTGAATTTGGGTGAATAAAAGAGTTGAATTGAATTAAATTGACTTAAAGGTAACTGAAATGCTGTGAAGATAAATCTTTTCTAAATCATTGTTAACAAAAATGTTCTTTGTGATATTGGTCTCAATTATCATTTTTCACTTAATTTTCTCCATATTAACCAGTCTTCAACTATCCTTTCTTTCCTAATAGTTTGAACAATTTGAAAGTACTATTGGATTCAAGTTGGCCAATCATAGGGCAGCTAAGCGCTTGTGGAAAGTATGTGTAGAGCACCATACATTCTTCCGGTAAGTATGTGACATGTACTTAGCAACATTGTAAAGGCTAGTTCAAAGAAGCTGGGGTAAACAAATGCAAAATGGCTTTAAAAAAAAAAAAAGAGGTTTTCTCTGACGTCACTGACAAAGAAATGTGAAGCTTATTGCAATTACCATAAGAATGGGGGAAAAACGAACGCTGTGGTTTGCCCAATCATATCAGAACAAATAAGCCAAGGCTTAAACGCATTTAAAGATATAGGCTAATGTTAATATCATCATTAAACAAATTTCAGCTGATCAGCCAGACTGTGGCCTAGGCGGCTGCTACATAGCACGCCATCACGCATAATATATATATGTGAGACAGATTGTTTTGTGTCTGGATGATGAAGCACTTTCATCTTTTTTTTTTTCTTAGCTTTTTCACTAAATTCAATTAAAAAAATTGAATATTGTACTAGCTGGGCTAGAGAGAAATCCCCCTTCCTTCTCTTTCTCCCTCCCCCCCTCCCCCCCTCCCCCAAAGAAATAATAGAGATTGACATGGAAACAACAACAACAACAAATTTACAACTTTCTGTTCTGACAAGGTACGGTACACAAAAAGTTTGTTTCTCTCTTTGAGGAGTCTCTATTAGCATTGGAAGAAAATTTTTCACATATGCTGTAATTTATGAAATAGGATTGTAAATACTTGATAGTGTATTTAAAGGAAAAGTTGGATGCCACTAATAGCTCAATTCATATGTCAAGGCAATAGTAATTGTGGGGGCACATGCCCCTGGGAAACAGTGTTGAACTTCACTTTTGTGCACCCTGACCCACTTGCTGCTCCCTTATCCCTTTGCATGTGTTTCTTCATTCTTATTACGTACTTGTTTCTTGCCATGCTGTATTGTATTTGTGCTTTTTTTATGAATGGTCAGATAAATAATAATTATCAAAATAGTAATTGACATTTGAATCCTTCTTTCCCTCTCTCTCTGTCTTTCTTTCTGCAGCCTTGTACATGCAGAACCTCCCAAGAAGAGACCCATCTTCTGGCTAGGCTCCAAGTACCGTTACAGCGGACGAACACAGTTCCAGACCAGACAGGCTAGCGCCCTCATTGACAGGGAAAGTCCAGCCGTTGAAAGAGGAGCGAGCGAGAGGCATACTAGAAGTTTAGATGGTGGTAATATATCACAGAATATGTACACTATATTTTAATGCGGGTGGGTCGGTAGTTTCCATGTGCAGAAGGTCATAGTTTCGCAGACACCAGACTTGGTGGAAGTACCATTATAATGGTGGTACAAGTCTGCACATAAGTAATCGTAGTCCACTCAACAAATACCCCCTCGGTCTCTCTGAGAGTCTTTGGCTGATGCAAAAGTCAGATAACGACTTTACCATTTGGGGAAATTACAGAGCATTTCATAAAGCTTGCGAAAGAATTATATGAATTATATAACTTCAGATTTGTTAGATATCACCAGTAGATACGTGCCTCTGACTGGGGCAGTTTCTAAATGTATTATATCATGATGTAATCAAAGCAGATGCCTGTAACTCTTACTTTGCATTTCCTTGATTTGTTAGATTTTTTGAATAAAATATTTAAAAATCAATCTAATCTAATCAAATAAAAATGTATACGTTTCCTTCCAAGGTTATGGATCGTCACCCCGTGACCCCGACAGGTCAGATGAGGTCGTCACACCAGACAAGGCGCGGACCCTCGAAGCACGCCCTCAGAGTGGCTACGAGGCACATGTTCCGTACGTTGACAACAACGAGGATGAGAAGAAGGTACCACTCAATGTTATTCATATAACTCACGTGTCCACCTGATGGATACATTATATGAAGCTTTAGTGATAGCAATACTTTTAGTAAATTCTATTCTATTAGTAATAGTAATCGAGATAGAAATTCATAGTAACTGTGATATGATGCAATAGTAATTGTAATTTAGTAAGAGCATTCAGTCGGTCATAATAGTAGTTGTAATGATGTTTTACTATATTAGTTATCGCAATCAGAATAATGTGAAATTCCAGTCATGAGCATTATCATAGTAACACATGGTAATTGCAAGATTAATAATGTAGTTTGACATTTCTCTGCACGTATAAAACTTGATACTTAATATCTTTGATTGTCAGCAAAACCTTCAATTTAGCTCATTCATTGGATTTAAATTTGTATTGACCCCTGAATAGAAATTAGATAGGAAATTTAATAGAATATAACTTGATGTTTTCAATGCTCTTGTCAAATGTTAATTCATATCATTGCTTCTCCAGTATTCAATGCACCTTATGCTGCCAATAGTACTCTATAAAAGTCAGTGTTTTCTTGCAAGTTCTGTACAGAATCCAGCTTTCATTAGACTATATCCAGTCTATGTACAGCATTCAGCATGTGGTGTCTAGTTGAATGCGATGTTGACATCTACTAGAAAAAGAACTATGTATCGGGACAGTGATTCAGTACTCCTGGGTAGTAACAAGGGGAAATCCCTTTTACAGCAACTGTCAAATACAATCCCCCTCTCTCTCCATCTGAAGTCAAAGCTAATCATTATAAGAATACCTTGAATTTTTTTGAATTTCAGAGCTCAATTATTTCCATGGCACGATGGGACTTGAAACATTGTGGCCAGCATTTTGATAAAAGTGTATGAATGAAAAAGAAAAAAATTTCTAGATAGGGAATCCCCTGATGAAATTAACAGTAAAACTTTATGATAATGGAACATAATTGCAAAGAGTGTCAATATATCTGCTCTTTAGCAATTTCAAAAGCTTTCCGCATCACCTCTTGAACTGTATGCTTTTCTTATACAGTGAGAATGTGATTTATTTAGGTACTGTATTACTAAAGATGGATACCTTTTCTAATTGGACGATAGACTGAACCTTATCGTAACTCTTTCCGACATGCTCAGGAGTATTGAATGTTAAGGGGATGGTGCATGTTGTCTCACATCTTCTTTCATATACATGTACATCATGGCATGATGTCGTCCAGTAGGGTGTGACAAATATCCTCTCTCTCAATGGTCAATAAACTATGCACAGAGGGTCAGCGGTGGAGCTTTCCAAGAGTACCTGACTGCAGAAATCTTGGAACTCCCTGGCATCGCTGGCCGCGACAACAAGAAATCTAGTTAAATTGAAAATTTAATTCTATAGGTAGATAATAATATTGGGCTGTTTAATAATTGAGCTAGCCTAAAATATATTTTTAAGTTGAACAGAAATGCTAGTATTCAGGCCTCGACACCTCCCCAGTCATTGATATTGTACAACATATACGGGACTCTTTTTCAGGCTCTTAATATAAAAACATCAAGTATCCCTGGTTAAGCTAAAATCTAAGCGAGAAAAACCTTCATTGATTCAATGCATTATTATTTGCAGTATTTGCATTACATAAATCTTAAGTATTATACAAGTGAAGCTACATTTTAATTGTACATTCACTCAATAATAGAACCCGAAGACCTATTCTTATTTCTTATCTGAATAAGAACGCATTGTGAGGAAGTACAAAAGTGGAATGAAAAATAAAGTAGTTCATATGGTCTGCAGATTCTGCACAGTTAAACTGATGTGCATTGTAGATGGTTCCATCTGCACTTTAGAACATCTGTGGGACATTTGTGTAGATTTGGTTGATCAGATATTGCTGTGACTGTTTTTAAACTCATGAATTGCTGGTATGGATATGATATCATTGCAAGCTAGAACTCTTGCATGCTGTTTGCAACTAGAAATAAACGATAGGAAATTGTTTGGAATGGATAATAGGATAGTGCCATGGTAGATAACTCAGTCTTGTTAAAGGCATGGCATTTGAATGGTTAACTGGACTGATTTCCTTACATCTTCTGTTATGAATCGAGTGTGCTCTGTAGAATAGAACAGAAGTGACTTTGTCTATATAGATGGAAACTGAACATTTGTCACACCCTACAAATCATATAGCCTTAGTCTGCCAGTCACTGGGTAGATTAGACAAATTGTTGTCTTCTTTCTTCTCTCTTAATTAATTTCAAACATTCCTGGCCCAACTCTTCACTTTCTCTCCCTCTCACCCCCTCTCTCTCTCTCTCTCTCTCCCTCCCTCTCATCCCTCTCTCACTCTCTACTACCACACTCACAAACACGTCATTTCTCCCCCTCACCATTCAATGCAATTCACACGTGGAGAAATCACAGCGACTCGACTCCGAGGACGGGAGTCGCGATGCGGTATGTGCCCGGGAACGAACGTCATTCTGTGTTGCGTTGAACCGGGGCCCATGTTTTGTTGTCAGTTCTAGTTCCGTCCCTCACTCTAATGAGTCAGTTCTATATTCCTTAGAATGATTCAGAAGTCAGAAATTTGCAACAAGGGAGCAACAAATAAAAATAAATCTTTTGTCAAATCAAGCACATACAGATAATGCCTAGCCAAACTGCTAAATCATTTCATTGACTAATTGATCTATTACTGTCTGATTTTTTTTGAAAAACTCTTTGATAATACCTTTTGAAATGGAGTTACACATGTAAATTGCAATGTATTGGTGCAATAAGAAGAAGAAGAAAAAAAAAAAGAAAAGAAGAAAAATCAAGGACCCAAAAAGGGGAGAAATTGGAATCAAAACAGATCAAACAAAAAAAGCACAGTTTTTTTAATAATTGAAATGCTATGATTCTGTTTGAATTTGTTGCTTAGAAAATGTAACTGGCATCTTTCCCATGTCAAAATGATAATCTCTAACAGATATTTTTGGGCTTGCTTAAACAATGAGATGTTGAAATATTAAAGGAGGTTGACATTTTCAAATCACAAAACATGGGTCTCCGTTGATGGAAGGTTTCCATCTTTTCCATCCATCGCTGCATGGACAATCAGAATTCTGTTGCCGACCATTTCCTCCTCGATTTGCTCTCAGTTTATGATTTTATCTCTTCTTTGAGAGACGATTCATTTTGTTAATTTCTTTTCCCATCAAGCGAAGCATGAGTTTTGCGTGTCTCTTTTCTCACAGTGATTTGCCGTGCTAATCAACAATTTTAATTTTCTTATACATGTTTTTATGATTTGAAATTCATTGTAAAATTTCTTATTTGGAGCCTGCAAGCAACCATGAAATACTGATATATGATACTTTTGCAGTGATTTGGAAGAGTTTAGGCAGAGAAGCAGTTTAAAATTTCTTTGTTCATTTAATGCAACAGTCATTATTGTATAAATATATCCACTAACAAGGAAATTCATTCTCTTGAATTAAAAAAAATATATATATAAAGGGACACAAAACTTGTAAAATATGTATAGATATTAGCTAAAGTTGTATAGAAGGTACATCCTGAAATCCTGATTTTCAATACAACTGTTTTTGTTATATAAGTTTCTTTTCAAATGGGAGGGGGGAGGGGGGGGGAGGGGTAGTGGATAAAATGAATTACTACATTAACTGTCAGAATAGGATCTAATTTATATTACTTCTTGATCAGTAAAGGATAGTAGCAAAACCTTTCGTTGAGCAACCTTGGTAACTTTCAAATATTTTCAAGTGTGTTTGCTTTTCATATATAATCATACATATAAATTTGCTCCTTTTCTTTAAACAAAAACATTTTTTCCCCCAAATTGTGATCATAGGTCTTTATTTATTGAGTTCAAACTTGTTTGTCTTTTCCTGGACGTAAAGTACAGTGCTTGTGAACCTAGGCCTGCTCTCTTTATATTCTTTTCCTTATTCATTTCACTGCAAATGACATATTGTTAAATTCATTTTGTTATTCGATTCTGAAAATGATTGATCATTGTCATATATTAAAATTACCATTCTAAGAAGACTACATGTGATTACAGTTAGGCCTACATGACCATATTGTAGTTAATGGGGGTCAATTTGACCATGATTTCTAGCATCAGGGCACGTTTTTAAAACAGAATAGGCCTATCAAATCTCCTTGGCTGATATTAATGATGGGAAACATAACCCCTTTTCGAAAGTGACCATAAAGCGGCCAAAGTGACCAGAATGTTCATATTCTGTTTATCCCTGATTTAGGCTTCCCTTTTTGTTGTCAACTGCTCTATAAAAGCATTTGTAATTCCCAGCAAATAGGCAAAATACTTATGTGGAAAAAAAAAAAAAACAACGTGCAAGTTTTGTTTTTATGCTGCTGTAAATAAGATGTTTCCATCTCGGGAGTGTTTCACAAAGACTTAGACCAACTATAAGTTGGACTTAACTTTGGCAGGGCATTCTTGTCACTGGTTGCTCTCACCATTGGTCTCTCAATTATGATCTTTAGATAATAATTTTCTTTGAATAATTAACTATTAAATAATATTAATTCTGTAGATTTATGAGCATGATTTGTAGGACCCTTGAGAGACCAATGCTAGTAAACGGTGAGAGCAAACAGTGGCATGAATGGCCTGCCATAGTTAAGTCCAACTTAAAGTCAATCTTAGTCTTTGGGAAACACTGCCCTGTTCTTGCAGCCGACGTTTCTAATCTTTACCGCTTTTTTCTTGCTTCCATTTAACCCCCTTTCACATTGAAACACCCCCATGAACATAATGTACATGGTCTGCTGGGCTATTCCATTGTAATGGCAGGAGTTGGACTTGACTTCCGATGAGGGAGATTACGACGGAGAAACACAGCAAGTGCGCAACATCAAGCTATCTTATTTCTCGGTCTGTTGAATTAACTTGCATCGTACATGGCTAACACGCTCATACTTCTCTCTCTCTCCGATTTGATTTGGAATTCCAGTTTCCGTTCCCTCTCTGTCCTTCCCCCCATCCAATTCAGTCCTTCCAATCCCTTACACTGTTTTTCATCTTTCTGTCTGATCTTCCATTGTCTGTATCATTTTAATTGTACAATATTGTATTCTGTTCGTCATGTCTTGTATTATGATTATTATATTATTCTTTCTTTTAAAAAAATTTAAATCTGTAAATATTCATCTTTAAGAGCCTTTTGAGTAATCGTCGTACAAAATGTAATTTGTCTTGTTCCCTAGTAGTGTACGAGTGATAAGAATTCTACACAAAAGTGCTTTTTATTTTAAGTTTTTAAAGCTTGAGCATATAATCTTTGGCATCGCCAGAAAAGTGTGACTATATAGTCTTGCTTCTCAAACTCATCCTTTTAGAAGCTCACAATTAAGAGGTAACTTTTGACAATGACCTTTTTAAACCTGCTCAAAAAGCAAGGGGAAATGGAATTTTGTTATCCCAAGTGGCAAACATTTCAGATATACGAGTTACAAATTGCACTACAGCTGTATATGTTTAGCCGTCCATTTCAATTCATTTATTGTGCATTGTAAAGCAATATACACACTAGGGCAAAATACAGCAATAACATGAGAATATACCTACCCAAACCCACCTAAATCAACCCAAGCAACTTGCTTGTGGGCATGCAGTTGAAAATACATTGTATAGTTCTTTTCTGGAAATTTCTTGAGCATAAACATACAGGTGATTGAAGATTTTGGTGAGATCAAATAAAAAGTTTGATTTTGTTCATCTTTAAAATTACATTGTTTTTTCTTCATACCAATGAGCTTTAAACGTATATATCTTACCAATCTTTCTGATCCTCCCCCGAATGCCACTTGCTTTCATTCCTTTCTCAGTTCCAAATGATCTTGTCAGTCTAATAAATATTGTCTCCTTACAACAAGTGAATACATGAAGACCATAACAAAACCAATCTACACATATCTGCAAACCTTTTTGTAACCCCCTTCCCACTCTCCTGTTTCCCCCTTTCTACCAACGTTCCTGTATCATTTTCTCCCTTCAATCCATGATGATTTCATCTTTTTCCAATCCCTTATTTCCTCTCCCCACCAACCATCATGTGTCTTATTTTATCCTCTACCTCTGATTGTTTATTTCCCATCCACTTGTTTCTACCCAATCAATCCTACCAATCATTTCTGCAAACCTGTTGTGAATATGAACTCCTCTTAATATCATTTTGCATTCCAGTCGGCATGATGGTAGCATGATGATGTTAGTGATGTTGATTTGCCAATTTGAAGATTTGATTTGGACTTTATCCAGCCCGTTATTCTCATGGTAACCTTTTCTTTTTTTTTAAATGAAAAAGAAATTATTGTAATGCTTCTTTTTTTAAATTTTAAATTTTATTTTATTCAGTCCCTTGTATACCTTTGTCATTTTCGGTTGATTTGATTTGGGTTTTTATTCCGAAGTATGCATATTTGTCATTTTACCAGCTTCAAGCAACCCTGTTGCCAATAAGATTTTGTGCTGTTCAAGTAAAAATGTTCCTGTCTGTCTACCTTTGTTATTATTTCCAGCAGGCACAATTTCCTGGTTTCGTTGAAAAGAGAGAGTGTGATGCCGATTTTCCCCCATGTTTTTCTAGCATGCCAAATATATGATTTGCTGTGTTGTTTCTTATCATTTTAAATTGATATTGATATTGTAGTGCAGGTAATCCTGTAAGGTTTTATAAATTACCAGGAGTTAAACAAAATGACTTACTGTTTATATCAATGCATTCATTGTTTAAGTGACCATGGTGTTGGTAGCAATACTTACATGTAAGATCGGACATTGACACTCTGTTGATTATAGTTTGACCTTGAAACTTTATTACAGGACACAAGATGAGGTTATTTGATTGTCTTTGATTAACATAACCACATTGTGCCTTAATTGTTGTAGTTTTTGCTCTTTTTCTTTCATTTTTGCTATACAAACCTACCTATACTAAGGGTTTACATGTTTGTATAAAATAGAATAAAATCAATTTGACTGATATCGACATGGAAACATATCTGATGGGCTTTGTCCATCTTTAATGAAATAAATTGGCATTAAAATGTCAACTTTTAATGCAGACAGTACATGTACACTGCTAATGAAACAAGATGGTGAAGATTGACTTAAAATGGAATGTATTTCAGGGGCCCTGTTTCATAAAACTTGTTATCAATAACAACTGCCACATGTATCTATTACAATCTGCTCACAGCCAACCAAATGCAAGGTAGTAATGAGTAGCTTATTACAGTTACATGTACCGGTATGATATTTTCTTATTGGTAAAAAGGTTTTATGGAACAGGGCACAGATTCTTGAAGTGAAATTATATTATATTGAGGATGTCTGCATGGTTTTTGAGAGTGGGTAATAAATGCAAGTACTGTTTTAAATGTTAGTTTGTTGTGATACATGTCATATAGTTTTTAACAAAAGACTATTAATAATTACTTCTACACTACATGTACAAGTAAAGAGCAAGTACCGTAGTCCTGTTTGTCGTTCCTCTGATTTACCCAGATTTGAAAAAGAAAAATAGATAAACTAAAACAAAAAAATTGGAAAGTAATAGTGTGGTTAGCATGACTGCTGTTTATGGTTAACTTAATGTATGCATCTTAAAGATTATTTTACAGGCAATCAAGAATGAAATCTTCAGATACATGTTAATGTGTGAATCACACACAGAAAGGCTACTCCCTCCAAATAACAATTCGTTATGATGCTCTCCAGTACCTCCAATACCTCCAATTTCTTGTTTGTTCATTTCATTTTTTATTATAACTAAACAAAAACAAGATTGGTAGCCTGGAAACTTATGATATCATACTTATTTGTCAATTAATGAGCTTGAACCAACTAATACACAATGAATGACATATATAAACAAAAAATCGTTTGTCATCAAATTGGTATTTTGGGGTAAATTTTACAAAAATGTTCATACCGGTACTTATTTCCAGTTCATGATTCAATAGATTAACCTTAGATTTATTCTGTTTGGTTCATCCGGAGGTCAGCAGATAACAGTCGCACTTTTGCACAAAAAAAAAAAATTCATGACAGCACTTTTCAAAAACATACATCATTGTTAAGACAGAACATAGTAAATGAAGAAAGAAAAGAGAACAAGTGATTCTGGGTGAAATTAATCATGATTCAACCAACTAACCTTCGATTAATTCTGTTTGGTCAGCAGAGGTCAGCAGATAACATGGCGAGCGGTCAGCCGGAGGGTGATGAGGAGAACCCTGACGAGGGTACCTTCCAGAAAGAAGTTACCACGGTAACCACTACCAAGACAACCACATATACAGTAGAGAGAACAGGCGACCAGGTAAGCAGAATCAAAACGAGGTTATGGAGTTTTATTTCTATTTCATTTGGTGGAGCTATGATGTAAACACTTTTTTTTTTCAATGGTAGAAAGGGCCACTGTCTAATATGTTGTTGTGATTTTGAAATGAAGTGTGGATGGTTGTTCTGGGCATTTGATTTCCATTCAATTTTGTCATAGAATTTTTTTTAGATAGGTTATATTGTTGAAAAAGGGAAAAGTGTGATATACACATCCTTTGTAAGAAAATTGTATCTTGTGCAGTACAAGATATCTGTGTAAATGTAACTGAGATAAATTATTTTAAAAAAGAATAACAAAGTTGTACAGATGTACATGTATAACTGTGATTTTGTGGGCAACTGTGTCTCTCAAGGGATTTAGTCTTTGGAATCTGTATTGAAGAGTTTTAAGTTTGGTATTGGTGGTTAATCTTGAAAAACTCTATCGGTTTTGCTTGTGTTCATTTTGTGTAGAATGGTTACGACTTTTAAAGTGTCATTTCTTAAATGTTCTATATGTGTATTTTGGGTGATATTTTCTCAAGTGACTGTCCTATCTATGTACATGTAGCTATCTTATGAAATGTCAACATTTCTAGAGTGTAAATTCTTAAGTATTTTATCTAATGGGCCTTAAAAAGAATTCAAATGTATGTGTTGCACCTTGTTTATCAGTATTATATGATGGCAAGACTTCCAGAGAGTCAACTGTAAAAGTTACTACCTTATCTTATGTATCTGAGGAACTTGAACAAGAAGAAAAGTCTTTTTCTTTTTTATCCGGTGAGACTGTTTATATATAAGTGTTGTATCTTGTGAATCTGTTTTCTTTAGAATGGTGAGGCAGTTCAGGAGACAACGTTTGGAGACGAGGATGAGGTAATCTTCAAACACTAACTCTGCTTCCATGCAATGCATCATCTAATCCTTAACCATCTTCATCATTGCAGTTTGGTCTCCTTCATTTTTCAATGAGGGAGCCCACATTTTTCTGACAAGTTATTTTCTCTCTCCTCGTTCGTTTCATGTAGTTGTTGTTGATTTTTAGTCTGATTTTGTTTTGTTCTTTTTTGCAATTTTTGTTTGTAGTGTTGGATTGAGCTTGTGAAGTTTATCTATGTTTGAGAATGATACATGAAACCATCACATCAAGAATTCAATTTCTCTGTTCATATATGTTCACCACTCTTTTGTGCAAAAGGAAAATGGTATCAATATTGTTGTACACCTGTAGATATAAAGAACATTACAGTGTATGTGGTCATGGAATTATGAATAATGTTGACAATGAATTTGCTTCATCACAACATCCCCCCCCCCC
>BEXV01002933.1:4022-16121 GCA_003118195.1 Hemicentrotus pulcherrimus | reverse complement strand
AGGCATTTGAAGAGCCATGCTTTTCACGGAACATGTCTTATCTGATGTTCTTCCACACTTGCATAATAACAAATGATAAAGTTCACGAATTATTTTTCACCTCTTCCCAGAACTCAACCTTCTCTTTAAACTTCTGCTCAAAACCAGGTTTAACATAAGATGGTAGTCTGAGATTTAAATTTACCTTTGATAAACGTGATCTTGGAACCAGGGTCTGGACCCTGTTTTATTAAACTTGTTATCAATAACAAGTTACAAGCTACTGTTATAAGCTACTGAAATCATGGCATCTGATTGGCTGAGAGCAAATTTGTCATAGAAATTTAGCAGTTGTTTTAGATAACAAGTTTTATGAAACAGGCCCCTGATTTAACCAAATTTTAAAAATATGGACCTATCAGTTAATGTACATGTACTTGTGGCTCTCAAGAGTCAATATCCCAATTTTCTTCCTGGAATTCCCTCCTAATATTGATATTCCTCTTTTTATCTCATTTTTCAATTTGTTAATCAGCTGTTAGCGGAGACTCTAGCCGAGGAGCAGCTTCAGAACCCTGACTTCCAGGTCACCCGTATCGTCATCCAGAAAGAAGGAGAGGAGATTAACGGAGATGTGGAAGAGGAGGCTCAACCAGCTCAGGATTAAGCTAATCCACACTTATCTAATCTATACTAATCTATACTAATCTAATCTCTGTAATTCTACATAGCCACAACTTCCTATATAAGTACTCTATTTCATAAGATGCCCAAGGTCACTCTCAGATTAATTACGAATGGGAACTTGACCATAATCTCCAAATAGTCTGGATTTAATTGAGCCTAATGATATCTTAATCTAGAATTAAAAACAGTATCTAATTCAGTAGGTGATGTTTGTTTCAGAGGATGATCTATTCTCAGACTGAAAACAATAACATGTTAAAGAATATTGACTGTAAAAAGTCCTATGAAAATACAAAATACAGACCAAAATGAAAAAAAAATTAGAGAGATGTACAATATAACCCTAGTCTTGATAAACAGAAATGAGATGATTGTAGAGCTGTAGTCTAGTCTAACCTTTAGATTTAGATGTTTCAAGCTTCATTGCATCTAGAAAAGATCTAAGTAATAGTTGTTTTTACAATTTTTAAGAAACAATATCTCCTGTATACCTTTTTGAGATAAGGTCTATTGCAAATGCATTCTTGCTCGTAGACTTAGTTGCAATGTTTAGAACTGAAATAGGAAGAATGGTTGATTAATTATCCAGTTGAGAAACGTGTATGTACATCAAGTCATCTACAAAATGGTTTATGAAGAAACACTGTCATTGAACGAGCAAGATATTGTATTCTGGTAAGGGTAATCCTGAAAAAGGTGAAAAGAAATTTTATTGTATTAACATCACTGTCAATCTATCTTCATGTAATAAGGTACTCTTTGTAAAATATATTCAAACAATTTCTCAATTTCAGACGTAGTTGTCACATGTTGTGTAATGGTACCATTTTTTTCTACTGACGTATGAACATAACAACTTATCACAAAACAAAAATGTACGGCATAGAGAGCAGATGAAACGTTTTCAACCATTTAGGCGCAACGGTTTGAACATAATGAAAGATGAAAGCAAACGTTAAATTTAGGATTGGGATGTGTCGGGTGAAAGGAAAGCACAAAAGGAAAAGAAATGCAAGTTTGTCATATTTTGTCACTTTAATGATGATTTTAAAGCCGTTTTTAAAAGTCGAATTTGAAATTAAATGATGAAATTGGCTGGTTCGTGTTGCTTCATATTTGCCTGTATATATAGCACCATTTCTGCCATTTTGTGATATTCATTCACTCACTTTAAAGATTAATAGAAAAATATATATCTAAGCTTATACTCTTTTTGTATTCTTTTTTCTGCTTACTAAGGTGTTGTAAGCAGTCTCAATAAATATGATCCTATAAAATGATTTCAGATTCATATCATTAATGCCAACAATACAGTCAAACGTGTCTTAGTGGCTACCTCTCTATAAAGGCCACCTGTCTATAGTCGCAAGGAATTTCGTCTCCGCCGAGAAAGAAATGTGTGTTGTAGAACCTGTCTAGAAAGGCCACATGTCTACAGTTGCAATCTTTTTTTGGTTTTCCTAGGGTGACCTTTATGGACAGGTTTGACTGTAATTGAAAAGAGCCAGTAAATCGGTGTAAGCTTAGACTAATTGAGGAGGCTTTGTGCAAAGTTATACATATAGTATAGTGTAGTATAACCTTGTTTTGGGCCTATACTGTATACAAAAAAAGATTACAGTGCCAAGTCTAAATGCCAAGTTAGAATTTGATAAGCGAGTTTAATATAATAGGACAATCTTTAGGGTGACCTTGATTTAGTTCCTACGATTTTGTGAATATTTTGCACGAAATATGTTTTACCAAAAATCTAATGTTATTTGATTGTACATGTACATGATTTGACTGAAATTTATCCTTAAGTGAATGTTATTTTTTTTTTTTCTTCATATGTCTTTAAGACTTTAATTTTATTGATTTATAATTAGATATTTAAATCATATTTTTTTCTTCATATATTCTTAGTTCTATAGGAGATTTGTTTGATTATGATATCATTGCCAGGTAGTTAGGTAGTGGGTAATTTTCTAACAGTCCTGGTCAGTTCATGGATATCATGCATTAAGGACACATACCTATGATACTTGTAGGACTGTCTATTATTCCCAATGTTTTAATAATGAAATCCCTGAATGAAATGAATCAGTACTAGTTGTCTTGTGAATGTCGCCTCGGGGCAACAAAACAAAAAGACAGGTTGCATGTACTGCCAACTCTCGCGACGTAAATTATTGCAAATCTGAGGAAATTATTGCGAGATGTTAATTAACATAGGATCAAAACATGACATTTAGAGTTTGTATAATAGTCAAAGAAATGGACCTATTCTCATGTGTAGGAATTGATAATTTGAAGATGATAATTGTACTATTTGGATGGAATCATAACAGACATTCTTATTTCAATAAATGGAAGATTGAATGAATGTTTGTTGGACAGACGAAGCATTGACAGATATTGATGTAGTGATGGGCAAGTTGTTTATATATCAGGTTTTTTTTATTTGTCAATTCATATTATTAAAATAAAGCCTGCGTATTGGATAGCTCTTATCTAAATTGGAAAAGAAATGTTTAGATATTGTAAATTTAGATATAGTCTGTAAAATCTTGCTTAAATAAAAAATTTTCCTGCCATATCTTATCATCATGTATCACACTTCTTTTTTTTTTATCAGTGTGGTTTTGCCTACAATTGCTATTATGTAATAATTCTGTATAATTTGCTTCTGCGGATTATGTAAATGCATTCTACTCGTTAAGGAGAGAAAATTACAGGATATTATTGGCCAGAAAGGATTCTTTTTGGCCATGTGGTGGATGAGGTCATCAGTGCAAAGAAGTTGTTAGTTGTGATAGTTGTAGTGTTGTTGTGGGTGACAGGCAACAAGGCATCTTTCAAGCCTTGCTAGGTTGCTGTTTAGTTATTGTAGGTGTTTGAAACTCTGTACAGATAAGAAATGCAAGCTGTGTATAAGTGTGAATTTTAGCAACTATCACTTGTTTTATTCAAGGGAAAACCTTTTCATTATACATGTATCATAACTACATAAATAATTAGCTGCAAATAAATAGTAGTTTAAAAGGAATCCTTTCAGCTTAATTGTAATGAAGTAGATTACGGTAATCTTGCCATGAATTTAATAGCAATGTAAGTTAGCGGTGTATTGTTTTTATGACTTTCTTAGCCAGTTTCAATTTGACTGATTTTAATTTTAAAAACGGATGACAATAGACGCTCATGTAAAGACAAGCTTAATTTTTACATTTTCATCTTTTAAACAGAGTGCTTTCTGAGCAAATTCTTTATACTCACTTTCATTTTGAAGATTTCTTTCTTTCACCCGTAGTCTGCGGACTTTGGGGAGAATTCATGCATAGATCGATAACATTTCCATGTCCAGTGAATTGAAGTTCTTTGATTTTTGTTTGTTATTAAATCAGTGTGTACTGGAGCTAACATATACCCTGTTTTGTAATGTTTGGAGTATGTATAAAACTCATAAAGATTGACACAACACATTTGTAAATGGTGGTTGTGATACAAATTGTTCCAAGTTCTGATGTACTGACAAATAAACCATGTAATTGTTGCCCCACACAACGTGTATCATCTTGATATTATTTTGTTCCTCTGCCGTGGAAAACTGTGTGCGTGTGTGTGTGTGTGTGTGTGTGGTACAATCAGTAATAGTTACATGTTAGAGACGATACTAAAAAAATGTTAACATATTTTTAATGAGATAAAAAAAGGGGGCAGTAAATTGGACAACTTTAATCCCAAGAAATGGTATCTGTCGTATGAATGCGACTGTGAACTCGAGTCTAAATTTGTTTTTTCAGAGTTTTGGTAGTATCTTATTTGCCTGCAAAACCATACTATGTCCATATTTCATCAGAAAAGAGTGGTTTTTATTTGTTTTGTTTTAATGAAGATAAAGAATGTTTGGCAAACCGACCCCCTGAAAGGAATTGAAAGACAATTGACATCTCAGATACAATGGAATGAACTGGAATGGTAGAGGATGTTTGTGAATTGAGAAGGACTGAAGGTATGATACGGAATGAACCGAAANGGTCGGCCTTTTAAATCATGATGGCTAAAAGCCAAACATAAACCGGTAAATGCTTCAAGAAGATGACAAATCGGAAATCAATTTTGAGAAACGAGTTATCATGAATCAAAAATATATCTTCAAATCCCAGATATCGGCACGCCTGATTAGATGATTTACTGATCCATTGTTCTTTTGTTAATCAGCATGTACTTGGTAGGATGTAAGCGAGTTGTGTAAGCCAGTCGACCTTTATGTTAGTTTTCTCTAAGAAGTTTTATAGTACGGATGAACGCATCTGTGAAGAAATAGTTGTGGAAACAAGAAATAAATTCAAGGTTCAATATTTTCACATTTTGCATTTCACATTCCATGTTACACATTGTCAGCTTTGTAAAGTAAACAAGCTCTATTAGGATTTGTGTATCATTACAGCGCATTATAAAAAACCTAGTAGCTGCGCTCACCTATTATGAACAGATCAAGATATTAACTATGATAATGATCAGAATAATACACTTGTATTTTCATTAAAAAAAGTACGTGAAATATATAAGATCACTTTCGTTTGCTTGTGGTTCCTTGTACACTAATGAATAATTAGATTTGGAAATAGGGATATGAAGGAGCCAAAGGTAAAAGTATAGTTTGTTGGTTGAATTGCGGGATAGGGTGTGCGTGTGCACCCACCCATCCATACACACGCGCACTCAAACACCTTCACCCAAACACACCCACATACATGCGAACGCATACATCTTTTTAAAGAAAAATTTTACGCCTCTCACTGTCCATACATATATATATATATATATATACACACACACACACACACACACCTCTTATTTATAAGTTCTTACCATACGTACACCTCTCGCCTACCTTATACCCTCAACATACCTCTTTCGTATACCTCATGTATTAACACCCTCCTATATTTTACTTATACCTCTCCCTTACCATACTCGCACCTGTCACCAAGATAGCCATCTAAGCAGATGCAGTTAAATCCTGTTTCAGTCTCCGGACGAGTGCCTCCATGAAGACAAGGATTAGAGTGACAAGCTAAAAAGAATAGTAGAATAATAATAATTAAATTAAGAATAAACACAACAAGAACTCGACCTCTCACGTGGTTGTTTTGAATAATTAAGTTATTCCGAGATGAAGGAAACCACGTGATTGGCACGCCATAGCTCACAGCGCATTTCGTTAAATGTTTGGTGACGCAATATTGTTCACATTTTGCAAATATTAAAAAAAAAAATATGAAAAAAGGCTTGAATGCAACCATAAATTCCTGAAATATATTCCCCAACAGTTATTCAGAGCTATCAAGTAAAAAAAGAATGTAGATAACCGTCCACAACAACTATTGAAACTATATATTTTATAAATGATAGATGATGGAATGATCAGAATTCATTTGATAATTATCAAAGCTATCAGTCAAATTGGTTTGTATAATAATAAAAGTCGACTACTCTTAAAAGCAATACAAAGTTTTGGTAAAATTTGCAAATTGGATGGACAGTAATTCTTTAAAATTTTGACTATATTTGGATGCCCCTGTGGATGTATTATATGCACTAGAAATTTAGCCCCTAAAACACTTCTGCTTTTTAGAAATTGAATAATCAAAATTGTACCGGTGCTCCCAGTAAATTTCAAATATTTGAAATAGCGCATGATCTTGAGGTCATTCCATGGTAGCTGCGATCATGAATATTTCATCATACACCTTTCTGATATTTAATTTCTAAACGGGAATAGCAAACCGGTTGATTGTCAGGAGACATCGTTTTAAAGTTCATTCTTGAGAGGGAGCTATACAACACAATCAGTTTATTATTTACAATTTCATCACTTTCGACTCGATTTCAACCGCGACAACGATCATTGAATATTGTACAATCGCATATGCTTCTAATATGTTAATTTGAACCTAATTCATGATCCCATACCAAAATTTTGTATCACCCTTAACAATACTTGTTTTTAATGTAACATTCATAATTTTTATATAAAGAACAAGTCGATCAAATACAATCAATTTTGTTTATATTGATAAAATGTTTCGTTGGCTGCCCGCAAGAATGGTGTGACTGCCATTAACAATACGTACCTCTAAATACGCCCTTCTCATTGTTAGGAACCGAATGATTGCCCTTTCCCTGCTGCAATAGGTCTTCCTTAACAATGGTATGTATTCGGTAATGTCTCAATCCGGTAGTGATTAAATTTCCATGTTCATTTACTTGAAATTGAATCTGAAACCTATCTTACCTGGTTCGGAACAGGACAATTCTTGGACATCTTTTGTTAACCCCTACATCCGAGAGCTGTTCTAACAACCTTAATAGATCGGTTGTAGTGAACTACTTTGCCATCTTCTAATATCATTTATTCACATGGCGACATAGGCACAAGCTGACAGATATCGTATGTGTCCATTAATGCTACTATTGCTATATGAAATATTGGAGTAAAGAAAGTAGTAGGAAAATATCTTAGAGTTTCATTTTCTAGAGAAGTGGTCGGGAGGACTATGCTCTGTGTACCATGGAAATGGTCAGCTTTCAAAGTTTTTTGTGTAACACATTAGCAACAACTTACTCATAGTTGTATACAGCGAAAAAAATATATGTAAACATTGTCTCCAGTACGTTTCGAGATAAGCTCAGCCAATGACGTATTCGATGCCGGAGTGTTAAACATTTATATTGTGATGTATGNCAATACGCCCTTCTCATTGTTAGGAACCGAAGGATTGCCCTTTCTTTCCCTGCTGCAATAGGTCTTCCTTAACAATGGTATGTATTCGGTAATGTCTCAATCCGTAGTGATTAAATTTCCATGGTCATTTACCTGAAATTGAATCTGAAACCTATCTTACCTGGTTCGGAACAGGACAATTCTTGGACATCTTTTTTTAACCCCTGAATCTGAGAGCCGATCTAACAACCTTAATATATCGGTTGGCATAGCTTTAGGGTTGTAGTGAACTACTTCACCATCTTCTAACATCATACATTCACATGACGACATAGGCACAGGCTGACAGATATCGTACGTGAACAATGCTGCTTCAATAACTGTATGAAATATTGGAGTAAAGAAAGGAGTAGGAAAATATCTTAGAGTTTCATTTTCGAGAGAAGTGATTGGGAGGATTATGCTCTGTATACCATGGAAATGGTCAGCTTTCACACTTTTTTGTGTAACACATTAGCAACAACTTACTCATAGTTGTATACAAGGGAAATAATGTATATAAACATTTTCTCCAGTACTTTTCGAGATAAGCTCGGCCAATGACCTGTTCGATGCCAGAGTGTTAAACATTTATATTGCGATGTATGCTTTCTTCTAATAAATTAAATATCAAGTTTATATGATGTATCAATTATATAACGCATCTTTTAATAGTAATCATGTGAAATTTGACACCTGTATCGCGAATCATATTTCTTTTAATTTCCATGAATGAATGAAAGAACGAACGCATGCATGCATGGATGAAACGCCACATCTACAGCATCATCAGACCGACGGAGTAATATGAGCATGATTATGGTGGCACTTTGATGACAATAATTATTATTGGTTGCCCGCTTAAAGGTCGCGTATCGTGGGCGATGGTAAAAAAGGGGAACTGAGACAAACCCTTTGAAGTTTTGACGCCTACTTCAAGTGCTTAAAACGACAATGTTTCTATGTTACTTGTAGCCAAAACTGTTCGTAGAGAAAGATATTTATCTGATTTATTATGTTCTTAAATTAATTTGCAAAAATATGTTTATTTTGCTACACTACGTTTTGCTGGAAAGAAAAAATCTAGATCGTGCAATTTAACTTCCCGGCAAAAGGTATAGTGTAACGCTACACGACGTTGTGCCGGGCCACCGATATTGCCGATTTCGACTTCCGTGCGACTAAAATGTTGTTCAAATCATGACAACAATATATTCTGTTTTTGTGTGAATAACCGTTCTATATTCAGATGAAAATTCAACCGTAAAATTACGATCAAATGAATAGTAGATTACCTGATGACTGTAGAAGAAAATAGGCAAAGAAGAGATGGATTCTTTCAGAGATATTCTGTAAATAAAAAAAAAGATGTTATGTACAAAACTAACGCTATGTTATTTTAGACACTGTTATGTTTTAATTAGGTATCGCAGTATTTTTATAGGTTCCCCAAATACGTCAATTCGAATTCGATAAAAGAAATAGTGAAGACATGAAAAAGAGGCAGAAAGAAAGAGATATGTTAAGTTGAAGAGAGAGAGAGAGAGAACGAGAGCGGGAGGGACAGAACGATATTGCATGAAAATATATGCCAACTCAGCTAAAGGATCTTACCTCCTATGTGAGACCGATAAGTGTATAAGTGTCGCATTGCTTTTTGTTATTAAAAAAACACTTTATAAAAAAAAATTTAAAAAAATCAATCGGACACTTATACACCTATCGTCATCGACTGTATCATGATTTTGATTTTTTTAAAGCAATGTCAGGCAATAATACAATCTACCAAAGCGAAGGAAAAAGTCAATAAAACGTGAGAATGAGGCTTTCTCGTAAACATACGATTTATAATTCGAAATATATAACTTAATTTCCTCATTTTGAGATAAGGCACATTTGTCGATTCTCCTAACATTTGATGCGTTAAATTGATGGGTTACTGTTCCGACGATTTAAAACCTCCTCTAAAATCTGTTGTCATCTGACTTCCTCCCCATCTCCATTAAAAAATTCTTCGCATCAAAAATGAATATATAAATTCGAGATTAACAGACAAAACAACAAGAAATAGATATGCATATTTAAAAGCAAAGGCAAGCAACAGACCGCTATAACAAAAAACAGAATTAAATGGACAAAATAATGTCAGTATTCTTCTGGTTTATTATCACAAAGAGCGAGTTAGGATATCATCATGGAGGTCTATCAAGACTAACATGATGAATAGAACAAATCGCTTCACAAAATATTATTTACCATCACCAGTACAAATAGATATTATTCAGGCATAGTATACACCATACCTGTATTTTAAACAAAGGCAGCCTAGCGGCAGGCGTGCAAGGAACACGTCTATTCCATTAATACGGCGTACCCGGACCGGTTTGACCCATACCGTAGAGCTCCCCGAGAAGGCACATTTTCACACGACGATATCTCCTTTATTTTATCACTTTTTTGCAATACCATAGTAAATATCTGGAGTTACTTAATATTCAAGAATATTCATTATTCAAGAATATTCATTATACGAATCCTGTATTAAAATAATTCAATTTTCACGTTAATTTTATTATTTTTATTTATTATTATTTTTTTATTATTATTATTTTTACAAAGATAACAATTTGAAAATAAGTCGATTTCTGACACATAGTTTTATTTTTGAGCCCAATTAAATTTGGTGTCAAAATTTGCGCCACAATATCGTGCACATAAAATTCATTTAATTCATGTTTAATATAGGTCAGGATCCAGCAAAGTTTGAGGGCATGCAAAAAAATATATATAAAAAAATGCAATAACCCTTCTCTGAAGCAACACAACTTTGCACAAATGCATCCTATTTGGTCAGAACATGAACGGAATGATCAATTTTTTAATGCTCTTCAAACTTATTATGACATGTGTCGACAGGAATCCTGTTTTTTGTTTCAGGCCAGTGGTAATACATGACGTGCATATTCCACTATTAAACAACAACACGACTTCCCACTTTAGAACGCTAGAGAGCCTTATGAATGGAATCCCTTCTACAATACAGGGCCGATTTTCCCTGCCGTTAGGTATAGGCTGTAGAGTCACGCATCTGATCACATGGAGAGGAGACAATAGAACTCACTTTATGGTTACAAAGGTCACATAAATCGATGTTAAATTTTGTTAAACTACGTCAGAGTCGCCATTTTTTCCAACGATAGAGGAATTCGACTTCAGATCATGCCAATAGTTATTCACTCATCTGTGACAATTTTCTATACCTATTCAACGATGTTGTTGATCGCTGCCCTGAACTTTTGCAGAATATTACGTCCAACCTTAAAAGACAACCAGAGAAGCATATTAGTGAAATTTTAAATGAAATCGAACAAGGCAGAATTTGAATTTTTAAAAGTTGGCATCACTATACCAATTGGCACTTCAAATTGGCTGAATCAGTTATATCACTGTGACGTAGTGTCATATAATCTTCCTATTTGTTTCAACACACAAAATTACTGAAATGTCATTTGTATTAACAGAATGTGTTTAACTCATGAGGGTCTTTTCTTTGGTGTGGACCTATGATAATATGTATATAATATGCGTGTTTATCAATTTCCATTTTCATGTTTGATCTGCTAAATACATAACATTTTTCCTAAGTACTGTGACATTAAAGAGCATATACTACTCAACAAGACAAAAAGAAGTTGGACAATTTCGTCTTACAAAGTTTAGAACGACAAAAGGTTAATTTTCAATGTGTTTTGTGTTCAGTAAATTTTGGAACAGAATGTATATTAATGTCACACTAACAAGATCTACCACAGGTGTTGCCTAGCATAAGTTACTATAGACCTTTAATGAATAGGAGCTCATTCCATTACGGTGTGGGGAAAAAGTAGGTTTGTATTTTTTCAAGTTACCCATTATTAAATTACACGCATATCATTGTATGACTACATAGATAACTTGTCACGCAATCAGATGAACAGAAAAGTAGGAATGCTTATTTAAATACTGAATACTGCTCCTTTATATGATAAAGATAGAAACGCTTACTGTAAAGGAATGGTACATTCTTAAAGCGGAAGTACTGTTAATTTAATCGTAGCATGTTCAGTAACTGCTGCGGGTTGACATATGATCAAAACATCGTCATCCGATTGCAGAGAATTACCGATTCTACTTGACATTTGCTCCTGTTGGAAATAGCACTAAGGGTGAGTACTGAATGACCATTTATATATTTGGATAATGAAATGAATTTTTCTGCAATTTATGAAAATGCACTACAGTGAGCACGAAACAAAAAAGTGTACACAAACTTTGATAGCTTATGATTGAAATGTCATAAAGGTCTGCAACTGATGAAAATACACTACAGTGCGTACCCCCCGAAAAGTGTACACAACTTTGGTAGCTTGTGATTAAAAGTTTATTATCAATGTATGTGAATCTATTTCACGGTAAAAAGAATAACCTGTTCCTGTCTAATGGTACCTTATTCACATTTCTCTGCCACGGACGACTGAGCACCAATATCGTTTTAAAGTGCTGTCAAAATCTTGTCTACTCATCGATAATTCAGAAAGAACTAGATGGAACTTCGACTGCGCGCAGTCGAAAATGATGCCTCCGCCATAGAGCAATTTTACAAACCAAAACAGAAACAATTTCTAAAATTCAAGTTTGATTGTAAT
>BEXV01002930.1:10017-23654 GCA_003118195.1 Hemicentrotus pulcherrimus | reverse complement strand
ACAAGAAGACTACATGTAGCTGTACAGACACCACAGTCCATAGGCCCATTAGTTGTAATTGCTCTGTTATTTGACACAACCAGCGACTGGCTCAATAGTCTCTTCTCTCAAGGCTTTGTGGAATTTTATTCAGGTGTGAGATTAGAGTCTGTTTTTGCAGACTACATGTACTTTATTTGCCCCCAGATTGATTGTCAAATACTAAACAGCATCATTGTAATCTGAAATGAGTATGGACCAAAACATCTATAGGCGAAATGATCAGATCAATGTTTAAGATTGATTGTGTGCATAGTAATGCCTGAAAAACGTTTTTTTGAAAATAATGTGCTCAAATGTTCAAATACCAGATTTAGCAGAGAGTGAATTGATCGTGCAAAGCAAATTGCAAATCATTTCCTTCTTGTTTGCCTTTTTCAGGAGATTGTTTGATACAGAGGCTGTTTTTCATTTTAAACTGTTGAATGTAGATCAAAGCAAGACATATTTCTTATCATCATGCATTCTTGAAATTTTCATCTCCATAGAATAGGTAACCCCCGGATACGCCCCCTCAAAACTTTGCTTTGTATCACAACAATAATATAATGACAAACACATATCCTCACCTTCCAAAATATACGGTCAAGGGCAGGCTGTATTTGTGTTTGTTAGGTGTCTGGTATTCAAATAACAAATATATCTATTCTTATTTTCAGTTATTGACTCATGCAAGTTGTTACAAACTTTTTTACTGCTATGCTAGTAAAATCCTGATATCTGGACCATACATGTAGTATAAATCAGCCTAATTATTTTGGGGATGGGGTTAAAAACATTTGAAGACAAATATCGATAAAAAATACATAACTTGGGTTTTCTGTTTTGTATTAATATTTCATCAATACTCCACACCAAATCCTTGCAGAAATGTGTCTACGACTTCCTCTTTCACATAAAGAAATAATTTGAGTGAAATTTCGCCATCAAATTTGGGGGGCTCCCAACACTTAAGAGGGGCTTTAACGAAAACATTGAATTATTTTATTTATCTTCATCTATCCTAGAATTGATCATGCTAATGAACCTATCTGCTTTAATTTCCTTTTTAACATGAAAAAAATATTCAGAAAAGATGTTGCATCGAAAATATTCTCATGGCAATTTGAATGATCTCTTAGAACATGCTTCAGATGCATAGCACATACATTATGCAGCTGGATAAGTTACTTTTACCCAGTGGTTAGTATTAACCTTTTTACCACTAATCCTGCAGAAAATTGATAGGTCTGCAAAAAGCTAAATCTTGTCTTCCTTTTTTTCTTCTGCAGCTGTTTTGTGTGTTTGAAACTTTTGGAATAGAGGAGACAGAGCCTGAAGCGTACACTCTCGTTCATGTACATGTACATGTATGTTGGTTATTCAAACCATCACAGACCTGACCTATAAATAATATTTTTGCAGTTGTAAAATAGGAAAGTGCCATCTTTTTTTTGTGTGTGCATTTGTTATGTGGGTTTGAACCAAGCAAGAATACATTTTTGTATCATCATGTGACAATACATTTGACTGTCATACTGAATGGCAGTGTGCATTCTTTTTTATGACATAATCAAAATATAATTGCCATTTTGTGCAATTCTTTTTTTTTTCTTTATGTTTGCAGAGCACCTCATATTTTAATGTAATGATTGGAGAAGGAAAAAATAAATCTTATTATTAGATTTCTGCTATGTAGACATAATTATATTAATCCTTTAGACCAAGAAGACATAGAAATCTCTCATCAACTGTTTTTGTATACCATGCCTGTATATACAAGTATCGTAGAGGAAACATGTCATCAGGAACATGTTTGTGAATTTCCTGGATATTTGACAGTAGGGTAGCTGGGTTAATGCTCAAGTGGCTCAAATGACTTATGCAGGAATCGTTTATTCTCCATTTCACTCTGGTAACATCGCACTTTACTACAGTCTAGAAGCCTCCAAATGCAATCTATTTCCAGCAGTTTCTTGAATTAGAAACAAGCTTATTGCTGGCTTGCTCCCTGTGAGCGATGTTAGAGTTTGATTATGGCTTGTTTTCTAGCAACCAATTTCCTGTCATTGGAATTCAGCCATCACTATATGATATGGCACTATACTGATTATGTCATAGTTTGTGGAATCTTAAATACTAAATTGATTAAGTTTGAATGAACACTTACCGTAATTAATTTTTCCTTACCCTTTTCTTTTCTCTTTTTCCCCTGTCACAGATGCTTTACTGCCCAAAGTTTAATATGGTGTATTTAGTATTCATACAGAATTGAAGAAACAAAAAAGTTTGTTATTTTACTTGAAAATCAACATTGGTTCACAAATTGTGAAAATTGGTATTGAAAAAAATAATAGTAAACAATGAGAAAAACAATATATTAAAACAGAGCAATACAAAATACAAGTTGTTATACCTAAAAGTTACTGTACATGTACAATTATATGTATTTGTTAACTATATGGTGCTACATGTACATAGATGAGTTAATCTGATAAAACTTCTGCTGCAAATTACACTTTGGCAATGAATCTACAAATACATATATTTATACACTGTATGCTTGCCTACTATGCTTTTTGCAGGCCCTACTTATTGATGGCTTTACATGCAGGCTACATGGATGTTTTTACAGGAAATTTGTCTCCAGGAATTAAACTTCATTCACAATGCCAAGGAATATCATTTTTTTTTAAATATTACACAATACCACAAAATATCACCCTTTTAATATACATGTACACAACGACACACAAAAATAGGCTATTGCTTTTTCAGTATTAGACTTGTGTACATGTGCAGAAAAGATTCATGCTTCTGTGAATGTTTTTAAAGGTATCGTTTAACAATGTTAAATCTGAGATACACGGCCCTACATGTTATCATTGTCTGTGATATGGTGTAATATTGAAGCCCAAAAAAAGTTGCGCTCAAGAAGTGCCTCAAAAAAGTAAAAATCTTTGAGTGACTGGTTTTACCATACTCATTTTCCCCCAATAGACTGTAGTGTTATGAAAACCGTCAGGCGAACGGTTTTCAAAATTTTTAATTCCAATCATAAATATCTTGATAACCAGACAGGCGATCGGCTTGTAAAAGTGATGGGGTTCCTGACTGACTTAAAGGTTTATAATTATCATTACATCATGAGCTAAGTCAAGAATTTCATTTCAGAATCTGAGACAAAGTTACTGGATCCATTGAAACTATGGGTCCACATTTACAATTGTATATTCTATCATCAGAAGGATAAGCACCATACAAGCAGTCTCAATATTGAATGCAATCCATACAAATACACACTATGGGCCATTCAGTATCTGCCTTTGCAAATACACATTGTGCAGGGATAGTGAACAGGAACATATTTACAGAAATTCACTCTTATATCCTGTTCATGTCAAACACTGTCTACAATTATAGCTATGTTCAAATGGGACCAACCTACCGGTAATTTAAACTTTTAGTTTGCGAAACCTCAAAGATCCAAAGAACAATCCTCTAATGATGAGGATCCACACATTGCAATGGCCTTAAGATAGCTTGTGGTTTATAGTTTCAAGTAAACTTAAAACTCAAGTTTTAGTTTTAAAATTTAAACTGTGACCCAAACTTCAAGTTTCCTGATTGTTGTGTTAACCTAACCATTGTCATGCCAATTTGAATAAAAGAATATACATACTTGTCGAGCAGAACTTCCTATTCAAGTAACTCTCATTGTATGAATATGATCTTTGTATGTCATGTCTGCCTCGTTACTCTGAGCATACCGGTTTGATGTTTTGTTAAAGGAGCAAGAAGGACAAATTTTGGGGTGATATATTTCTGTATCTTATAATGCACAGTTAAGTGAATACGTGAAGGACGTTGCATGCATTTACTATTCATTTACATGTTAAAAAATGAACTCCTAGCTCTTCTAGTGGGATTTTGTTAAACTCAACTTTACTCATCTGTCACAAATCTATCAAAATAGTGATGATATTAATCTGTTATTGTAGTTAGTAGTACAGTGGTAGTGGTGCTGGTATTTGTGTCATTCTTCTTTTTCTCCTTTATTTTTTTTCCTTTTTTTTCTTCTTCTTCTCTTTCTTCTTCTTCTTCTTCTTCTTCTTCTTCTTCTTCTTCTTCTATTACTTCTTCATTATTACCAGAATGCTATACATTCAAGCAAAAAAAATTCACATCTCCAATTAAAATCTCCAATCTCCAATTAAAATCCATAACCAATAATTGCTTTTTGGAGTGAGAAAACAAATGGAACCATTTTCTTCTCCTCAAGGGATTTCGTTCATTGAACTCTTCTCATCCGTCACATTTTTGTTCAGTACCCATTACAAACAAATGGAGCGCATCAATAAATAAATGCACCATGCATAATATCATGGATTCTATTCCCTCTCTATAATTGTAGATTATTTTGATTTACATACATCATTATTTGGTAATAGCAGGTACTGCAACATAAACTTTTTGATGAATTCAGCCATGAATGCAAATAGATTTCTTGCTCAGTCATTTTTGGATTTTGCCTGTAAATGCTTTGAGCTCAACCTGGTGGAAATGTTGGGTACAGTTAAACGTCTGCATTATTATAATAATAATTATATAATTTTAAAGGGTAGCACATTTGGACATTTTGTTGAAAAATATTAAGAAAAATTGAGGAAGAGACAGGCTTTTGTTAAAGTTTCAGAAAAAATGTGATTAAAAAAGTTTGGTGATTAAAAAAGGTTTAGCTTTTATATATTAAAATGTTTAGTACAGAGCAAATGATAAAGGATCTGGAAAGATTCACCAAAAATGGTTTTGCCAATTTGTGTTTGATTGATTGGAAATTTAATCAGGTTTTGCTAAAAATTTCACTCATTCACTTTCCAATCTTTCTGCTTCTGTTAAAACTTATAAAATCACTTCCCCTTTATAATAGACAATCTAGCCCTTAAATACTATCAATACATTATCAGAGAGCAAGGTTGTTAACATTCAGACAAAAATACACAATATGTAAGGAATGAAAGATAACTTTTGTTCAATTATGATACTTTATATCTCTACAGAAGTGTGTTGTGAATTATCAGGACTTCTTATAAACTTTATTCTCTTCTCCCCCTGTCATTCCCTATCCCTTGTTTCTCCTCTCTTGTTCCCATCTCACATTCTACCACAGTAGATAATATTGTGATAATTATAATAAGTACCTAAAATGTATTTCTTTGTGAACACCTGTAGTTTCATGATAAAAGTCAATCTTTTATCAGACACGTAGGATAAGAAGAACACAATTTTTTCTTCTATTCGACGAAGCACAATCCATTCACTGCAACTATCTACTGCAACTTTTTTCCTTTGAAGCAGATCAAAGGCAAATTTTATCGACCTTTTTTTACTAATTTGAATACATTTTGTTCATTTTAATATGTTACATTATTTAACCATCTGTAGAAATATTTATTATTATTTTGTATTAAATATATTGTGTACACAAAATTGCTATGTTTAGTTTATAAAAAAATATATGACAAGTTCAACATTACACATTTTCTTTGTACACTGTAGTTGTGGGAGATAATACTGAATCCTTCAGAATTGGCCATACGGTATTGTGTTTTGTAAAAACAGTGATTTGTTGATCATCAATTATGCATTGACTCTGTATGAATCTAAAAGGCCATGCTCAGTACATTGTCAATCTATATCATTCTCTCGTTCTCTCTTTCTCTCTTCTTTCATTTCTCCTCCCTCAGGGACGTCAGGTGATCATTCAGGCATCTCTCTCATCATGACTCACACTCCGTAAGTAATCAAAAATTAACAGCCTCATCTCAGGCCCATTTTGCCAGCAAAATGCCTCCAATTTAGATGTTGACAGCATGCAGAAATATGAGCTGTCCGCTCATTTTCACCTTGCACTTTTGTCGGGGAAAATCGTATGTTCGTTGCTAGATATTGATGATTGAGTTTGCTTCTAGATCAAGGAATTCTGTAGCTCAAAATATGCTCCAAAGAAAGAATTCCATATGGTTTCTTGTGAACGGGAATAATGGCTGTACAGTTTGACACTACTTACCCTCATGCGTGACCGTGCATCATTGCCGTGGGCAAACCAACACCGATATGGTGACGTGCAAACTCTTGTCTTTCTCTTTCTCTTTCTCTTTCTCTCTCTCTCTTTCTCTTTCTCTTTCTCTTTCTCTCTCTCTCTCTCTTTCTCTTTCTCTTTCTCTTTCTCTCTCTCTTTCTCTTTTTCCTTTTCTCTTATTTCTTGTATTATATGCCCCTCTGCCTTTCTAACTTTAATCTTGCTTTTATTTTTTGTTGTTTTTGTTTAATCTTTCTCAGATCCTTTCACTCTCTCTCTCTCTCTATCTGTTTTCTGCCCACCCCCTCTCTCCCCCTCTCTCTCTCTACTTTCTCCCCCTCTCCGTTTCAGGTCTGCTCTGGCTTTCTCTGCTTTGGTTCTTTTTCATGTGGACAACATTATTGAAATCACCCTCTCTTTTTTCCCAGCTCTCTCTCTCTCTCTCTCTCTCCCTTTCCTTACATATTTTCCCTTGTCCTTTCTCTTTTGTTTTAGGTTCCTTTTTCATATTTAAGGATTTTCTAAATAATCCTCTTTCTCTATCACTCTCTCATTTTCCCCTTCATGCACACTCTCAACCATCCATCTTGTAGAGACTTCAGACCTTGATCTTGCTACATCATTAATCTATTTGCCAGACATTCGAACAGAGCAGAAATTCATGTCCACAAGGCTAGTTGCTAATACATTATGGAAAATATTGGCAAATACGGTTTATATGACCCTTCAGGTCAAAATGAGACAGAAGTTACATTTTTTTTAAAATTCTACTTTATGATTGATTCAGATTGTTTGTTTCATAAGCTTTGATTTGATGTATAGCTCAGCTCTAGAGAGGAAGTATTAGTGCACATAATAGCTTTTAAACAGTGAGAGGAATGTAAAAACAGTATTTTTACTAGAAAAACGCTCCCAAACTTTAACTTCTGTTATTTACTGTTTTCAAACATGAAGAATCTTCGTTTTACTGACATTTTCTTTTTGGAAAAGGCCTTAGCAACCACTTATGAATTTTAATAAAACCTAATTTATCTGTTTAACTTTTCAAGCCATGTTCTCTTTGTGATACAGACAACCTTATATTGGTGGGATTTACTTGCTGTGGTCTGGTGATATCAACATCCCTGCTCATTCTACCAGTAAGTCTATGTTTGATGTATTGCTCTACCACCCTTTTATAGCCATGATTTAGTTCATATTTCAATAGAATTCCTTTTTATGGACACATGTGCATTTAGGTTTTTTGTTAACATTCATAGAATAGTCCTCACAAGTGAGTGTAATATATCCTCGAATATGAGTACCATTATGCTTTATATTAGTACTGTTTTAATGATTAACCTATTAATATTGGATCATTGAAAATTGAATGTAGCGTGTTACTTGAATTGTAGGATATAGGTCATTTGCATGGAGCCATGAGGTTTTTGTATGCACCATTTGCTTTTGAAAAGGACTACTCAAACAGCATGTAATTTAGCCCTAGAAAATTCAAATTGGAACAAAGCAAAACTCTTGCCATGCTCAAAGATTTTTAGTCAGTTCTAGATATGAATTTGACATTATTTGTCTATTTCATTTTGGTTTGTGCTTCGAACTGGTTAATTTTGCAGTAAGCTGTGAATAGGAACACTAATAACTTGCAGGCTCTGGTTCATATTTGTTTTTATACTTACCGTATCTATTTCATTTGTTGATGCCTGATTTGTTTTCACTCACACTTGATTTTTGTGAAAAGATTCCAGATTGGTGTTTGAATAGGGGCTGAATTTCAAGGGCGATTGTAAAAATTGTATATATTATGTACAGGCTTTGTTTGGCATATACCTATTCAAGAATTATGGTTTAAGATAGCTTTGCGTTATTTTGAGGGTACATGTTTGTACATCAACTAGATATGTTTTACTATATTCTTCCCATATATTTTTATCATTTAAAGGGGAATGAAGGCTGCATCATGACATTAAAATGTTCAAAAAATATGTCTATCTAATATTTCTGTACAATATTACGTAGAACAATAGGGATGCTAATTTTGTAAGATTGATAGAATAAATATCTTGAAAGCTGCAAATCCAATAAAGGGTTATTTCCCATATAGATGCTTCTTTCCCAAGTGCCAGCCTGCCAGGTGATACAATATTGCTTTAATCTACATGGATAATGATTTAAATGAACAGAATGTTGATGTAAAATGCATATGTTGATAGTTTCTATGCAGAACGTAACCACTTGTAAGTTTTAGGTTTGTCAAAATTTTTGTGGAGATTTTGTGGAAGCAGCATAGATTTTGGATATACATTTTTGTGAACTGGTGATTTCTTTGTCTATGTAGGTCTATTTCTATGTTGATAAAAAAAGTTAGGCTTGAATAGATGTGCAGTGTGTATGTTCCAATCAATCATCAAAAATCCTAGTCTTTCTAGAATCTGGATCAGTTTGGTTTACTAGAGTACAATACTTAAGATCATAGGAAGTGATGTGAATAACATTTAAGCCATTGTACTTGTATTTAAGCTAAATGCCAAGTAAAATATTGACTTTACTTAAGTATTGAATTAGATACTACACAAGATCATATTAAAGTAAACTTCTTTTCTGGTCATTCTCCCAGATGTTCATTCCGATATTGCCTGCAAGTACGACAGCTCAGCTAACATCCATCCATTTGCCTTCAGGGCCCACGCCCATGACCTGGGAAAGGTCATCACTGGTTATCTCATCCGCAATGGTGAATGGACGGTCATTGCCAAGGGAAGCCCAAAATGGCCACAGGTATACAATCTTAGGATGCGGGGCCGCATGCCTGTTACATTCAAAAGCAAGAATTAGGGCCCCTAGGAGTTTTCTTTTCTGCAAAATTTCAGGCTTTTTATGTACAGAGATAATTTAACAGAGTTTCAGGCCCACTCATAACTTCTGATTGGTAGTATATGATGCCAGTGTACAAAAAAATACAGTCTGCTGGGTGATTATCTTAATCAACATTTGCCACTCTCCACCCGGGTGTAGAATGGGATTCGGGTATGCATTCGGGTATGCTTGAGCACTAGTTACTGTGCCGTTGATCAGGGTCATCAAGTCTAATCACCATAAACTTAACAACTGAATAAAAGCACTATATTATATATAAAGATATATACACCTGTATTATCATTTGTGTGCAAGGTGGTTTTTGACATTTATATCTCCAATTCTCAATGTAGCTTTAAAATACATGCATCTAGAATGCCAAATACCCTTTGGCATAGAGATAGGAGCCATTGCTGGTTTTTTCTTTTCATGCCATGCAATCAGGCAATACTGCGGTTTCTAGATTACCAGAGACTCAAGAAAAGGACAGTTAAACCTTCATATTACATCTTTTTAGTTAATATTTTTATATTTGTTATGTGTTGTTTAATAAGAAAAATGATAAACCTTCTGAATGTGGGACTGTTTTTGTTCCACAAGGCCTTCTACCCCATTGAGGAATCGTATACCATCCAGCCAGGTGATATCCTAGCCACTAGATGTACCTATGAGTCTGACAAGGACATCCCTACATATGCTGGGTAAGAGACGACATACTAACTTTCAAAGGGCCTTATGCACCATTGGTCATGTATTAGCATGCAGTGTTAGGGTCAAAGTCGGGTCAGGTTTACCGTAGGCTACAGTTGCTTTTTGATAGGAGCAGAAAATGACTTGAAAAGGTCAGTGAAAGTTTGAGCAATAAACAATTGAAATTAAGAAAGCCATAATGTGTTTTTAAGTTGCAACCAATCAAATACAGATTGGCAACTCTGTGATGTATTTTGCGAGCTCCCCTCACACTTGACCTGTACTAAAAAACTTTATGAAACAAATCTATTCCGTCATAAAGATTATGAAAATTATGAAAATTTCTGTATAGAGCAAATGAGAGAGGGACTTCCCCTTCAATCCATAAAAGCACAAAAGAGGGAAAATAATATATATTGACAAAGAACCATTGGTGGTTAGGACCAATGATGTGTGACTAATTAAAGAGAAGACAATCCCTGCACCACTCCTTAACAGGCATTCATGGCATTCATTCAATAATTCTATTTCTTCTAATCTTTTTCTATGAGAATCGCACCCTCTGAGCAGTCTTTTAGAGTTTTGCAAGTGACTATTAACAATGCTACATATGATAAGAAGCATGATCAGTTATAGAAGTAGTTCATAAAATTGAATACATAAAAGGAGAAAGGGTCCAAGTTGGTCACACACAAAAAACTCTTATGAAGAAAAAGCTTAATTTTTCCTTGAGTTTAAGAGATAAAATGTTTTCATGTCGATGTATATGTAGATATTAATGATCATTTGAAGATGAAATCTCAGAATATCAATTTTTCCTTTCTTTTCTTTAAAAAAAAGGAAAAATAGATTCTTTGGACTCAAGTCCTTCTTCCTCTCTTGTTTTCAATTAATTCAGACTTTATACCAATGGGACGTCATGCATATTGTAAGGTCATACTTTATCAGTTATCTGGAGCCTTATTTTGGACATCAAGTCAATCATATCTGGATGTATATCAGGATCATGCCTCGATTAACATCCTTATGGAGTAGCCTTAGGGACATGTTCTGTATGAATGGATTCAAGGTCCTGATGTAGACTACTACAAAATGAGTGAACCGTGATCAAAATGATAAGGAAATCATCGGTCCTTGTTTAGGATTGGAATATAGCCTTTTACAAGCAGCTACATGTATGTCATGAGTGTTCAGATGTTTTTTTTTTTCTTTTTGTCGGTCACATCTTCTAGCATACTGCTTTCCCAAGTGATTGATTTTAAAATCTTTTAATCAGTTTATGATGATACCTGAAGAAAAAAAACACCCTTTTTAGGCCAAATATCATATTGAGGGACTTTCAATTTTGGTTGATGTAAATTGAATAAAGAATTGTGTCGTATATGACTCTACAGAAATCCAATGATTACATGTCCCTATGTATTTTTTGCTCTAGTGAATCTTTACCTTCTGTTCTCTTTTTGATAATTACAGAGGCACGCACAATGACGAAATGTGCAACCTGTATCTCATGTACTACACAGATGCGACGCGGGGCGAGGCCTTCCAAGAGTGCGGGCGCCCGGCCCCAGGCAGCTTCTTCTCATCAGCCCCTCCGGGCTACAACACTGTCCCCTCTCCCCCTACCTCCTCCTCTCAGTCCGAATCCCACTCACGTAACCGCCCCGCCCCCGTCGACACCTGGGACCCTTATTATGACTATGGGAACCAGCAGGGGTACTATAAAGGTGGGCAGAGTTACCCGCAGGAGGGGAGCAACGCCGATTATGTTTCCCCCTCTGTTGAGGATGTGGGTGGTGGGGGAGGGCGTGGCGGGGAGGATAGGGAAAGACCGCAGGGAACGCCCAAACCTGTTGATACGGTTCCAGCTGTGGATAAGACATCGAGCCAGGTATCTGATGGCGATGCCACGCAAGCTGCACCAATTATAGCTCCAGGTAACGGAGACACAGTTACTCAACCACCGACGTCAAAGAAAATGCAGTCATTTAGTAAGTTGAATTAATAGTTGATAGCCCAATCAATTTTCTGGGTGTTTATTTTTCTTATTAATGCAGAGCTGCAAACCAGTTTTCGTACGATTTTTAGAAGTAAATACAATTTTTCCTTACAAACTACGATTTTCAAAAAAAAAAAAACTTTTAAAAATATTTTTTATTATTATAATTTTTGTTAAATAATTTTTTTTTTTTTGTGTTTTTGTGTGCCATTTCAATTCTTTCCTGTAAAGTATCCTACAAGCATATCACATCGGCAATTTGGGGATGTTCAGTGGTTCACCGAACACATCAGTCATGACAAAATCATGCATATTCAACCATTGGTCCATTAAAAAAAAATTCTTGCATGTAGGAACTTATGCAAATTGGAACCCCCCCCCCAAAAAAAAGAGGAGGTAAAAGAAGAGTATGAAAAGATTAGTAATGGGAGCAATTATAAATATGGGTGTACGCCCAAGGACTTGAATTGGAACCCCCCCCCCAAAAAAAAAAACAACAACAACAACAACAACAACAACAACACACTTATCAATCAAAATAGGATTGTTTGGGGGAAAATAATGGGAGTTTTGTTCAGTTGAGGTTGGCAGCTCTGTTAATGCTGCTGATACTGTTTTTGCAACAGGTATTAATGCAGGAAACATAGTTTTGATTGTGGAAAAATCATGACTTCCACACATACATTAAATGAATGAAGCATCAACTCTTACCTTGATGCCACTAAGTTGATTAGTAACAATTAGCATCAAATCGCTATCAACAAAATTATTTAGTTTTGATTTTCAAGTCATTTCTTCTTTAATAATCGAGTGTAAAAATCATTCGTGTCATTGGGCATTAATCAAAACTTCCTTGGGAACAACACACTTTACAAATGAGGCTATTTCAACATTCCTAGTTCAAGAAGGCAGGAGTCAGTCCCACAAAACCTTTTGGAATGAACCAGCTGAAATTGTCGTTGACAATGTCAAATGATAATTGCAAAGAGGGAAAGAGCAGTGTTGATCCATTCCCACGATTAAAGAATGTACTGTATAGGATATATGTCCTTGTACTGGTATATACATAATTTCTTGATATCTTCTTTCCTGTTCCAGCTGTGTCTGATGTTGATGGATGGCCGTCCAGTGACAGTGGGGTGACCTTGGGTCAAGTGTCAGGGATTGCTGTGGATTCTGCAGGAAATGTACACATCTTCCATCGTGCATCAAGACCATGGGATATTCAGTGAGTTCTAATGATAATTATTGAACTAGGCACTCGTGTCTTTTGGCAAAGCATGAATCTACATTTGCCACTCCATACCCAGGAGAGAAATGGGGACCTGGTAGGATGACAAAAGCCTTTGTGTTAGTTATTGCCATGTGTCCTCACAGTGACCATATGAGAGTGGAGATGGTGAATATTGTGTGTGAATAAATCCGATGACCAGGGTAATAATATCTTTTAAGCGAGACGGTATTACATATTAAGCGCTATAAAAATTCATGATATTATTATAATCACCATATGTGGATTTGATGAAATCTGCCTAATATGTCTTTGATAATGCCGCCATGAAAACTTTGGGCTTGAGGTGACACAGTTTCTATAAAGTACCTTATGGCAGCTTACTAACAAGCATTTATGCTTTCTCAACAGTCAGGTAAAATAACCACCACCACTATTCTATTCTAAGTCATACATCGGTGCAGCCCGATGCGATTATGAATATGTAATGAGCATAATGCACCTGACTCGTTATGAGCCCATAACTACACAAGTGTTTTTTCATGTTATGAGATGTTTGAGACATCGTTTGAAGGAAGAGAAGATGTACATTCTTAGCTGTATATTTTCAAGAAAATACAACAACAAAAATTTAATTGAAAAATAAGCAAGTTGAGTATGACTTTGATTCCTTTTAGTTCACCTGACTACTAATGCATATATGGTACATGTACGTAATGTACGAAACTAAGATATACTGACAATTTGTACTTCCCCTTCCCCCC
>BEXV01002929.1:39361-52879 GCA_003118195.1 Hemicentrotus pulcherrimus | reverse complement strand
CTTTTCTTTTTCTTTTCTTTTTCTTTCCTTTTCTCTCTCTTTTTCCCTCTTTTTTTTCTTTCTCTTTTTTCCCTCTTTTTTTCCCCTCCACCTTTTCTCTTTTTCCCGACGGCAGCGCAATTTTACCGACAATATCCTGACAGGTGGGGGTGTCGCACCCCCCCCCCTTTGGCGACGCCCCTGTGTGAATAGTGGTTGAAAGTCTTATCTCAACTTTGAATCGGTCGGTTTTTAGTCTCTACTTGTAGGCGAAGAGAAATAACACAAATATAAAAGGAAGGAGACTGAACAATTGAATCTGGACTTGGCAGACGACAGGGAACTAGGTGGAGTAATCAAGTGTACTGAGCGCGCATGCTCAGTTTAATGATTCAATTCTGCGCATGCTCAGTTTATGTTTTTGCTCTCTTAGGCATACTTAAACCGTGGGTTAAACCGTGGGTTAGATTTAGACCATGGGTATTTAACCCACGGTTGGTGAATACCGAGCGAGGTTTAAACCGTGGGTTAGATTTACCCTGGGCTAAATAACCCAGGGTTAGATTTAGCCTGGGTTAAATGTAAACCACCTTTGTGAATTCGGGCCATCATGTTGAGTCAAAAGTCTTATTAAATGCGCGTTAATATAATTGTGCGCCCGTAAAATTGACAAATTCAAACTGAATTTCTCCAATACCAGGCCCAAATGTGGGTGACATAATAATAAAGTTAAAAACCATATGCCAGCCATTCATTAAGTCGGATCGTAACGAAGTGATATAAAACAAATATACCAAGCATTTAGTTTGAAAAATATAAAGCAAATATATCACGCACTATTTCAAGCCACTAGTGAAATTATGGATTCCTCGGCGACAGAATTACCACTATGTTCTTCGGGGCTACGCCCCTCAGAAAATAGTGCTATTTCTGCCACCTCGATCCATAATTTGAACTAGATCCTCTCAGTGCATGGTATATTTGATTATTAGTTAGCCCCTTATTTACATCGACAATGAACCTGGCCTTCTTTGTTTAATGGACCACATCGAATGGCCGTATGTCACGTTATGACATTTTCGTCATAGATGGTCAGACTGTCATGAAACGGATAAAGACTAATAACGAGTTACCTCTCCCGATTTCCTCCATTTTCCAAAAAAATAACGAGATACATTCATACCCCACAAGACAGTCTAACCACTTCCACACTCTTCGAATGAGAACAGCTTTCGCACAAAATACAATTATTTACACCTGTCCAGTATTTTGGAATAACATAGATCGATCTCTCAAACAAAGTATCAGTCCATGCATTTTTTTTAAAAAGTTAAAGACTAAACTTTTAGACACATATAGATGTACATGATAGAATCTCGGTTTGTTTGACTCTCGACTCGATCTCTTTCTCAATCTCCCTTTTCTAGAGCTTTTGTTTCTGTCTTTTACTATTTTCCTCCATTTTCTTTCCTTTTTTGTTTCATTTTCATTTTTCATTTTTTTTCCCTCATTTTATTTTCCCTTCTTCCTAGCTACAAATTGTCTATTTATTGATCTTCAAGCATACTTTGTTCATGTTTTATTATAAAATCTGCATCTGAGGAACTAACACTTCAACAAGCTCTGCCTCAAGTTAGTTCCTCTTTTCTCGTGCTATTTCCAATATATTTATTGTTACATTGCATATTTGTTGTTATAAAAAAATATTTTTGTATTATGTTTTGCATGAGAAATCAAATCATTTGAAATCAAATCAAAGAGGAAGAAGAATGAGCAGAAGAATGGTGGCATTTCAACCGATTTTAACCGGGATCTTTTTTTAGTAAAATTACGTTATCATTACTCAGATTGATAAGGGAAATACTCACCGGATGTAGGCATGGAGAGACTCGCCATTCGGGGCTTCACTGCTCATATTCCCTCGCATTTCTTTCCCGTTGTCATCTTCTGATTTATCCCTTCCTTTCGGCTGATGAAACTGTGTTTCCAAGCAAACTGGATTCTCCCGCTGAATGGAGTTCATTGGATCTATGGGACCTACGGGCGGTTTAGGCGCACGTGTCTTCTTGCAAGATTTTCTCTTTACCAGCCCTTCCTGAACCACACTCGTCGGATTCTGGTGATCTTGCTTGGGCGATTCTGGTGCAGCAGTATCGTTAAAGAGAAAGTCGTTTTCAACAGGCATTTCAGGTGGAGAGGGGAGGGGGATTATTGGGTCTTTTTCAATCTGTTCATTACTGGGTTCAATGATGTCACAAGAGTTTTCCGCCTGATGTAAGGCTTTGGTTTCAGTCCCGGAACGTCTGTAACGGGATTTCTGGGTATACAGCGTACGAGGGACGGAATCATCCTGGACACGCACATCTGGCTGACTGATACTATTGCTCGTCGAAAAGGAAAGAGGATTCGTGGGTGAAGGTTCAAAATCTTCGTATAAGTCATCGATTTCTTCACACCCAATATACTTAGCGTCTTCGGCGTAAGTTGCAGATTTATTCGGTTCGCGCAGGGACGAACTTCGCATTCCCTCAGCTGAGTTGAGTGAGTGGTTGTCCGACTGTTGCGACAGAAGTACTTTGGCGCTAGCCTGCAGAAAGGACATACATTCTTTGGTGAATTCTTGATTTTGATGGTCTGAAGACGCTGCAAGAAAAGCAATTGTCAGCTTTCCAAAACAGATTAAAATTCTGCTCGTTCAAAAATATTCCTTGTTTCTCTACCCCCATTTATTATTGATGGTTGACTTAAGCTATGGTCACAACCCAAAACGTAGCCTGCTCGGTGGCCGGGCGCCGAGGTTTTAGCCAATTTCGCCCGATCACCGCTTGTTTTTAGGGCATCGCTCGATCGCCGCTGGAGTTTTAGTGCGGAGTTAAAACTCGGGCGGCGCCTGCTCACTTTTCACTCGCCGCCAAAAATACGCTCGGTGACCGGGCGATCGCCTCGCGCGGGCACCGACCTAATCGAGCGTTCGCCAGCAAGCGATTTAGTTCAAAAATCGAAGCCGCTAGGTCAAAGGCTGCCAAGTGGCCACCGCCCGGTCGCAGCTGGGAGGTCAGTCGGTCACAGAGCTGCGACTTTAAAATCGGTCGGTAGCCTTTGACCTATTTAGCGGCTCCGATTTTTGACCTAAATTTGACCAAAACGCTCCACGGCAAACGCTCGAATTCGCCCAGCTTTGACCTAAATTCGACCGGCAACCGACGCGACATCGACATGGCACCGCCCAGGCATCGATTGGGCTCTACAACCTGCTCGACTTCTCCAAAAATCATTGGCCGATGCCTAAATTTTAGCGGCGACCGAGCAGGCTACAAAGCGGTCGGTCGCCGCTCACAGTGGCGGATCCAGGGGGGGGGGNNNNGGGGGGGGGCCTGGGCCCGCCTCCCCCTTGAGTAAAAAAGCTTGTTGAATCACGTGAGCTTTACCTTTTGGGGGTCGGGCCCCCCCCCGCCCCCATGGCGCTCAAGGGGGGTTAAAAATTTGACATTTTTCGAGGACCAAAAAAAAAATAATGTGCTCACTACCCCTCTCCCCTAAGAAATCCTGGATCCGCGCCGGCCGCTCAGAGTTGTGACCAAAGCTATATACCATAGAAGAGAAAGAAGAAACTAGGGCAATGTAGTACAAATAGCATTCATAAAAAGAAAAAGCAATCAAAGAAAAAAAGCCAAACAAAAAACACGTAATAAGCTACGGTACGATTTCCACTTGCTTCATTCATAATGTACATGTGCCACAAGGACTTCTGACATGTTTGACATTTCATTTAGAAAATTCTGTATCATTAACTTAAGTGAGAATCAGAAAATTTCTATTAATCACCATTTCTTGGGTTCTTTGGTTCTGCTGTGCCAAGGCTTGGGCACTGTCAGGTATGGATGGTCGATAGGCTCGATTCGCCAGCTGGAGTCGAACAGCGGAATTTGTTCGGCCTCTTTTGCCCGTGTTGCGGATTCTCCACGGTAGTCGTTGAACATGGTCGCGGAGGACGTCAACGGAATCAGGCGAATCTTTACTGATTGCTAATTTTGCATTTCCTATGAGTATACGATATCAATATCAAATGGTGCGTTTATAAAGACTGCACAAGTCCTTGACGCAGTCCTAGGTCACCAAATGACGCATCGTTTAATAGCAATGGTGTTAATCTTTGCTTTTGTGACAACCTTCTAAATGTTTAAATGACAGAACCATTACGAAAGAAATATGTCATTATAGATTGTAAATGTATAGTAAAAGCGGCAATGGCGCTTTAAAAAAAAAATCAATATTTAAACCAATATGACTTGATTTCGAATAAAGATTAATTCTAAATGAAGAATCTCAATGAAATCTCACCTAAGGCGTGGTCTAATGGCTCTACACTGTATGTTCCATCCCTTTGCGAACATCCCGCCACATTGCAATAATCATGTTTATCGGTCTTCGTAGTTCCTCTGTTGAAAAAAAACACATTCAAAATAATAAACAAACCTTCTACTTAAATACTAAGTTATTTATACCCGTTGTAAGTTTGATGTAATTGATGTGTTTTGTGTTACTCAAGAATAAAAGGTGGACTGGTTGAATTATGGTGTTGTTGAATACTTTTAGACGTAAGCTTTAATAAGTCATATTCTCAAGAAACTTAAATCGGGACAAATCAATTTTCATATAGTAATACTTCAATAGTGACATCACTTGGGAAAGGTATGAATAATTCAGTTCTTAATTGTACATTCAACAAGTCAACGCAAAGCGTAGCATCCCCTCGCAGTGTACAAATAGCCTATATTCGTCAGAACAAGTTACCTCCATTAGACTATACTATTATATTACTAGGCAAGGAAGTTAACCAGGTGTTTTTGCATAGTTAATGAGCTATGACCTTTCACCTTTGACCTACATACTCAGAAAGCGAACTCAGGCGGTACATGTATTTTAATACCATGTACCTTCATATAAAATTTCATTAAAACTCGTCAAACATTACTCAACTTATCGGATGGAAACCAGTATCGCATATTTAATGAGCTATGACCTTTGACCTACATACTCCGAAATCGAACTTAGGCTGTTTTTTGATACAATGAACCTTCATATCAAATTTCATTAAAATCCGTCAAGCAATATAGGATTTCCCGGCCAAATTCGCGAGTTTGTCATTCAAATCAATTTGTCTTGCGTTCAAATTCGACGGTTTTAGTGCAGTCAAGTATATCTCAGGTTTATATTCCCATTTCTAGTTTTCAAATCTATGAAGTTTTCGTTAGAATCTACGTATGTTTCATTCCAATTAATGAACAAATTGCTTCTTTCGCTATTTGGTCATTCGATTTAGCGCAAGACGGTTTTCTGACATCGCGACGGTGTACCTTTAGCATTCTAATTCATTTGTAGCATTCATATTAGCACTTTGTGCACTAAAATTACAGGTGTTAATTTGAATGATAAAAATGACGCCTCGACGAGTGACGATTAATTTGAATGCTAGTTGAGCAGTTTCTAAATTGAATGACAGATCTATGAAATCCTTCGACCAAAATCCTATATCAAATACAAAATCGGGAAAATTGAATGATAATTGGCATGGTAAAGCTGATCTGCGCTAACTTAAATGCAAAGTAAATGAATTCGAATGACAAACTCGCGAATTTGTCCGGGAAATCCTATACTAAAGCTATGGGTCGGAAACCAGATTCGCACATTTCATGAGCTATGAACTTTGACCTTTGACCTACGTATTCCAAAATCGAACTTAGCCTGTATTTTGATATCATGTACCTTCATATCAAATTTCATTAAAATCCATCAAACATTACTGAAGAAATCGATCGGAAACCAAATTTGTTACGCACGGACGCACGGACGGCCAGCAGCGTTTCTATATCTCGTTGGACTTCGTCGGCGAGGGGATAATAATGTTAAAGGTCATGTATAGTACTCATGTAACTATCAATGTTTAGCGATTTATCTTTCAATTGGAGGAAATTCATTGGCGTCCTTCCTGATAAATACACCACCGTGAATCAGATTAAATTAAGTTGTTGCTCACATAAAGCTGCTACTTAATTGATGAATAATAATAGAAATAATACTACCAAGTCAACGCAAAGCGTAGCATCCCCTCGCAGGGTACAAATGGCCTTTATACGTCAGAACAAGTTACCTCCATTGGACTATACTATTATATCACTAGGCAAGGAAGTTAACCACATTTTCACATATACAATTAGATGTTTTTGCATAATGAGCTATGACCTTTCACCTCAGACCTACATACTCAAAAATCAAAATTAGGCTGTACATGTATTTTGATACCATGAACCTTCATATTAAATCTCATTAATATTCGTCAAACATTACTCTAGTTATCGAATGGAAACCAGATTCGCTTAATGAGCTATGACCTTTGATCAACATACTCGGAAATTAAACTTAGGCTGTGTTTTGATTCCATGTAACTTCATATCAAATGTATTATGTGCATTTTACTTTTACAATGCTTCATTAAGCTGAATCAACTCAATTCTCGTTCATTTGCTTACTTTTCTTGGTAATGAATTGAAATTTTTTTCTCGTTATCCTTTCCCTCTCACTCTCTTTCACTTGTCACCCTTTATTTCTTCTTTCTTCTCAATTCACTGAACTGATTATCACCATTTTATAACTTACAATCTTTTTCTTCTTCTTCATACTTTCTTCATAAGTTATTACTGTATTTTTAAAACAACTGTTTTTAATGCATTTTTATATGATACAATATGATACAATGTGAGCTATGTACTTTAACTTATTACTGAATTTTTAAATCTACTGTTTTTAATGCATTTTTATATGATACATTGTAAGCCGATTATTGTTAGTCTTTGGACTTTTTATTTGGTATATTTGTAATAAAACCGAAATTGAATTGAATTAAAACCGAAATTGAATTTCATTAAAATCTGTCAAACATTACTAAAGTTATCGATCGGAAACCAGTTTTTCACATATTTAATGAGCTATGAACTTTGACCTACGTACTCCAAAATCAAAATTAGCCTGCATTTTGATATCATGAACTTTCATATTAAATTTCATTAAAATCCGTCAAACATTACGGTTATCGACCGGAAACCAGATGTGTATTATTTCGCATATTTAATGAGCTATGACCTTTGACCTTTGTCCTGCGTACTCCACGATCGATCATAGCCTGTAGTTTGATATCATGAACCTTCATATCAAAATTCATTAAGATCCGTCAAACATTACTAAAGTTATCGATCAGAAACCAGATGTGTATTTTTTTGCATATTTATTGACCTTTGACCTACGTACTCCACAATCGAACTTGGCCTGTATCTTGATATCATGTACCTTCATATCAAATTTCATTAAAATCCGTCAAACATTACTGAACTTATCGATCGAAAACCATTTTTTTTTTTACGGACGGACGGACGCACGGAAGGAAGGACGGCAGCGTTTCCATATCCCCTCCGACTTCTTCGGGGAGGGGATAATAACAATAATAATATTAATGATGATAATAATATCAATAGTAATAATAAGGTTCTTTATAGCCCTTATGAAATCGACACTGTCTCTAAGCGCTTAACATAATTATAGGGGGCAAAACTCTAATCTGATGGGTTTTACATAACTGAACCTGACCTACTTTGTTTACAGGACTAATGAACCACATCGAATCGCCATTTCAATTTATTACATTTTTATCATAGATGTTCAGACTGTCATAAAACGGGTAAAGTGGACAAATCATTTAAGAAAAGAATGAACAGAAGAATGGTTGAATTCCAACTGATTAAAACCGGATCTATTTTAGTCAAATTGAATAATCATTAAACCCAGATTGATGGACAGAATACTTACTGAATTGCATTTAGGCAGCAAGGTACCCGATTATATTCCCTTTTTAAGTTTTCTCGAAATTGCATTTTTACTACACTTTGTCGCTTTACTCGCTCAGAACATTTAGAAACAGGATCATTCTGGAGATGCCCGAATATTCTTATGCTTATGCATCGAGGTGACTGCATATTAAACTATGGTATTCATGTATTGGGCAGCACGCATACATATTATTGTATTTTATCTAATGTATTTTTTTTACAACATGATATTTTACGCTACTAGAAAAGTCATTGTGTTTTAGAAACAAAAGGTGTCCGTACGTGTGTACATGGCCAATGGCGTGAACCAGACTGATGCAATATGAATTTTGTGTAATTAATTCGGGAGGATGACGCAAAACTTTTTACTTCTCAAAAGTTAGCCGTGACTATAGAAAGTTGACAATGCTGTATTACAATTACATATGGAGTTATGGAGGGCAATAGAGTTTTTACTATATACGAAATTCGGGGATCGGTTATTAACGTGGATGCCTCTTTAATTGGAATCCATGTTTAAAGGGAAAGTGTCCCGATATCGGAGAGTCGCGAACATGTATGTACGCTACATTTCCCTATGAAATATGAGAGAATAGAGGTGGGTGGTGGCTCAAATTTGTGAGTAAAAAAGCTTTGAAATGCAAATTCAAACTACAAAACGTGAAATTTTCGATCTTATTCATTAAACGACCCTGCATTTTAAGATTATTATTTACCGAGGATTTCGCTTTTGATATAAGGCAAGTTTGTAAACCGCAATTTACGAAGTCTTTTATTTGGGAAGGGAGAGTAAGGCTAAAGCCCTCCCCTCTCTCTGATTCAATCAATTGATAGTATGTTTTGCCTTGGTGGAGCTTAAGATAATTCAGGCTTAGCCCCTCTCAATTATATTGTCCCTCATTGAGCCATTGGCTTTCTTGGTCTTTTCTTACAAGAGCAGCCTTTCTAAACGTCCTTCCACTCGCAAACTTTCCATTTCGTTGTACATTATAGCCTTACCAATATGTCTATGTAGCGTACATATTTATGTCGGCTTTTGAGTGGAATAAACTGAACTGATCAACATGAGGAAACAAATAAATCAAATGACATCAAATTGTAATTAAAGGTATGTTGGACTTTATCTTAATCATATGATGATATAGAACGGTCCTTTTTCCTATATAGTAAATAGTACTGCTTGAGTCATAATAAAGGTCTCGATGTAAGTGCATGGTTTCACGAAACAATGAAAAAACAAGTTCACCAACATCCAATTGAAATTTGTGTTAACCATACACCCGTTTCAATGGGTTGTTGGTGAACGTGTTTTTGGGACAATGTTGTGAAAAGATGGCAATTAACCAAATACATTCGGATTTCTGAATCACCCAACTATGATCATGATAATAGTAATGTTAGTGATATTAAAATTATTATACCCATCTGCACAATCATATGTCTGATCCGTGCTTTCTCCACACGGTCCTTCCTTGAAGATGTTGATGAGGTCCATCGGAATGAAAACAAGAGCTAGCTCGATCCCTGCGCGCTGAATTTGATCCCGTACCTATAATTGAATTAAAACATCCATGAAAGTGATATTCAAGATATTGGTGATGTTGATAATAATACAAAGAAGATGAAGAAAAGGAGAAGAAAAAATATACAAGAATAAAATAAAAAAAAAGAGGAATTAAAGAGAAGATGATGGTGAAGAAGAAGAGGAAGAAAATAGAAGACAAATACAGAAGACAAAAAGAAGAAGAAGAAGAAGAAGGAGAAGAAAAAGAAGAGGATGAAGAAGGAGAAGCTGAAGAGTTCTTTATTTCAGATGTCCACTAGCAGTCACTTTCATTCATTGGAAAACATGGTTTGAACATCAAAATAGTGTACTTAATAGACCATAGTATGTAAGTGAAACAATATGAGACTAAACTATATTCTTCCAATTTTTAGCCACACCCTTTACAAGAGATAACATAATTTTTAATTGGCTATGAATTGTAAAAAAGATGATATTGTGTTATTAAATATATTAATAAAATATTTCATAATATCAATAACGTACGTCTGCTGGTGAGCTGTCGAAAGAGACTGGTTTCTGGTTTATCTCAACTAAGCCCCAATTTATCAGCCTCCCACCATCGACAACACCAAGTGTCTTCGGCCGAGAAGGGCTACCACTCTTCGCAACGAGTCCTTCACTATGCATAGCTGTAACCTGAAGGGGAGTTTGTTGACGATGAAATGCATCTTACTGTTAAGAGTATTGAGAGTAATTTGCAATATTTATTTTATCCCCTCCCCTCAGAAATTATACTTGCATATTTCACAGAAACCTTCCACAAAAACGTGTCGGGTACTTTGGTCCAACAGTAGGCCTCATATTGCTTGATGATCGAAGCCCGTAGTATATATTTTATTTCACTTTTAATTGATATTGGGAAAATAATTCATATTAGGATGCCAGTCACGAGCTTAGTGCATTAACATGATTAGAATGAAGATACAAGTACCTCATTGCCTTGAATTTGGTTCCCGAATTCGAGACCGAGAGAATCAATATCCCCATGGGGTGGTAAGATCACGTGACACAGGATGCCATGCATCACCCTTTTGACATGGAGCTGTACCTGTAGAAGGAAATTAATTTTGTTAATAATTATGCACTAATATTTTCTGTTATATGACACGCAAATAATCTCCCTGTGCCACCCTGTGTGTATCAAATACCAGAGACTTCAAGGATCATCAACTGTTTCCAGTGTAAGATTGATCTATTCAATGTTAAAGGGCCACTCTAACCCAACTAACATAGCCTTTCAAAACATGAATTTACTTCTACTTATTAATATTCCAGCCTCAGATTTTTCCGAAAATCCCTTAATTGACCCCCCAAAAAATTAATAGCCATCCATTTTTTCACAGTTCTCACGTTTGCTAGGCTACGCCCCTCGAAAAAAAGATAATTCGGTCACATGGCTTGATGACGCATTTGACGTCATTGCGGGCATGTCAAGGTTCAAGATTCAAGATAATTTATTGTCATGTAAAAAATACATGAAATTTGTCTTCGGACAGTTAAAGGTGATATACATGTACATAATTAAATATATAAATACAGACAAAATAATTACATTTCAACATAACATTTAACAATCATCACAATGTGATAACTTAATAATTAGGAATAACGAAATTGCCATAAACGTACTGGGATAATCAAGTGCATGTTACTATTTCGGAAAATTGTCTTTTTTCTTCTTCAAATAGTATCATATTTTGCCTTTTAAAAAACATTTTAATGCCTAAATCACCCTTCTTTTCCCCGGAGAGGCGCCTGCAGTGTCAATGCGTCATCACCGAAACTGGGCTTTTGGGCGCGCGTTCTGATCGAGTCGTCATTTTTAAAGCTAGATTCCGAAATTGTTGATTATTTCTAAGAAAAATCATTGTCGTGTTTGGAATCTTCGTCAAAATTATTTTACATGTCTTTTTTTCTTCATTTTTTTGCCCGTTTTGGATATAGTGGCCCTTTAAAATGTCTCTGATGGAGCTAATCAGGACAGCAATTGTGTTAACTTAACATATTGTAGTATAGGGAACTGGATTGATGTAATATTACTGCTCTTGTTATGCTAGATAATTATGAGCTTAGCTCTTGATACAGTACATTACTCTTCCCTGACTCGAAAGCTGAAATCATTAGGTATCAACGGATTCGTCCTTAATTGATTTATATCATATCTATCTGAATAATATCTCAGCATTTTAAAATTGGTAATTTTACCTCTGGTAATTTTACCTCTGGTAAAACTACAATGAAGTATGGTGCACACTGGCTAATATACAGTGCATCCCAGAAAAAAACGAAACCGAGAAGTATCGATGTTTTATCATAAATTAATCACAACCATAATTAATGAATGATACATATTTGGAAAGCTTAGAGTCTCCTCTTTCAGTTGATGCTCCTCACGTGATACATATTTCACGCATGAGTAATTAAAGGTGAGATAGTGAATAGTTAATTAATAGTGAGATATTAGATTTGGGCTGACGGTTAGTAACTATTACCAATATGTTTTTGGAGTGTTTGCATCAAATTTCGATACCAAGAATTTCAACACCGTCACACTGATCTGACAAATCATGAATAATGCAGGTCATCTCGTATGAAAAGTCCCACACCACCTCCACGACCAGTTTTCCTATCAGCGTGTATAAATGTATAACCTTCAATACAATAAGGAGTTTTGCAGTCGGACTTATCCACGTTTCCGATATACCAATTACAGAAAACTGGAATTCCAAATAACTGTTGATATTATCAAAATTCCGCCACAAACATTTGGCATTTATATAGAGCACACTAAATTGATTTATCTTTTGACAAGGGGCAATCTGTTTAAAGTCGGGTTTAAGCAAATATTTTACATTGGGTATACAGTTAGGAGTGTCATCAATATCATATTCAAAAGTATTGACATTCAGACCATCATGAGTATTGTTATTAAAAAAAAGTACTATTTACAAATAATGTACGGAGGTCTGTATCATCAATTACAGCGGAGCAGTTGGTACAAAGAGTTTGAATCATCAATCTGAAATTCAGGAAGTGAAGTTCTAAAAGTATTATTATTTGGATGCATAAGGACACGTGACAAAAACAAGGAAGACTGATTCCAAAAATACAGGGGGAAAACAAAATCACAATTACACTAGATGTGAAGATGCGTGAACTAAAAATTAATGACAACAAATAACATTTAAAATTTATTTATAATAAGAATACAACACGAAATTTTAAAAACAAATCAGGATTAATTGAGTCAATTGTGGGGAAAATGCTAGTCAATGTAGTGCCATGTATCATCGCACTCATGCATGTGTCCATTGGTCTATTATGGTAGTTTGTTCAAATCATGTATGTTCCGTATGACCCTTTTTGAAGCTTTTCCTCTCGTAGCGGCAATCAGAACTATCACGTGACCATCTGATGTCCAGGCTTCTTTGACCTTTTCGTGATTCTTGGCTTTCCACAGAAGATTAAGGTTGTATCTAGGCGGTGCTTGAGTTGTTGAGATACACACTCACCAGCACCATCAATGTACGGCAAGACTGTAAATGTCTTGTATACCTTCTGATCCCTGGGTTCCGACGATCTATTCTTGGTATTGTGTACAAAACGGCGTGGGTAACCGTTTAGACTCAGGGCACTGTGGACACGGGTCCATTCTTTGCTTGGCTGTTGTGGACTTGTCACATTGCGTGAAGTGTCAAATAGACATTTCACTACACCTCTCTTCACCGATATGGGATGGTGAGAGTCAAACGCTATGTACTGGTCTGTGTGGGTAGGCTTCCTATAGACCGAGGTGGAGAGCCAATGGTTGTCGTGTCTATGAAAGTGTCTAAGAATGCTATCTTAAAGGTTCACGACGTTTCGTGTGCATCTGCTACACTTTTTCAGGTGATAGTAACTATTGACCACATTGCGAGACAAACGAATAACACTAGCGATATTATTTTCGATACTTTATCCGCAATGAGTAATATATTTAGCAATGCTATCTTCCTTCACACTCTTTCTCTGAGGCTTATGCCGGAAGTGTGGATAGGGAAGCGTCGCGTCGCGTTGACTTGAACTCGACCATTCGTCCAACCCCCCCCCCCC
>BEXV01002928.1:37653-48135 GCA_003118195.1 Hemicentrotus pulcherrimus | reverse complement strand
CCCCCCCCCCCCCTATTCTGTGTTTCACAGGGGGTGATGGCTGGGGCATTTACAAAATCGTATTTTTTTGTGGGAGGGGGGGGTTCATGTCGGGAAAATGTGCCTGGATTTTTCCATTTTCCCCCGACTGTCCTCGATCTGCTCTAATATAAATTTGATTTTATTTGGAAACATTCATTCTTCAGTTTACAAGTGACAAGAGCAGTGGTTTTGTTATCAGATTTGTATTGGAATGCCGTAAAATTAGTGCTGTTTATTTCGGATATTGGAGAACGTTTAATAAGTGAGAAGCATAACGTGAAATCAGTGATATACCTCCATTGTCACATAAAACGTAAGCCATGGCACTCAGTGCAGACGTCACTCCATTCAGAACTATGAACTATACGAATGAGATAAGAAAGACCTTAGTCATGGTGCGTATTTGAGGAAGATATTGACTTTAGATCAGAAACGTTAACTGATCCTTTTGTTTAGTGGGGATGATCTTAACGGCTGGCCGGGCTGGGTATACTGAAATATGTTGTGCGTACAGGCATTGCATTTTAGTTCAATTACTTTCTGCTCATATACGTACGCGATTGTCATTTAATGAGCGGAAAAGTGTGCTAAGGTGTGCGTTGTAGACAAAGTCAAAATCATATATGTCGTCAAAATGGTTCTAGCTAGGACACCTACCCCCTGGCCAATCACCCTCCGGGTATACCCCCATGATATTTATAACCACCCTCTATATTACTACGCACCATAGGAGAAAGTTTGAGATACCATCGCAGCCAGAGCTTTTCTTTACATTTAAGTTATTCACGTTATTAATAATCTCAGTTTCATATATGGGTACAAGAAATATTGATTGAGGATTTGGGTTTCCTAGGAACGAGTGGAAATAATTATTCGTGACAGGGATTTTACTGGCAAGATCTGGTCCTATATTTACAAAAAAAAAGAGTTGAATGCCTCTGGTATGCCGAGAGGGTCTTTTATGTCGTTTCCGTTGTAGACGATCTTGCTGAGTTCTATTTTTTTTCTTTTCACCTTTCCTAAGAACATTATTGATAATTTTCCAGGTTAACTTTATGTCTTTTTTATGAGTGGTGAATTGGGTTGAATAGTAGTTCTGTTTTGCCCTACGTATTACAGATGTCAGTGAATTACGATAGGAAGAATATTTCAGCTTAGATGGATCTGTTCTTTTAGATTTTTATTTGTAAAAAAGACTATTTTTCCGGTTAATGGATCTGAGTATAGACTTGGAGATCCAGGGGGATTTAGGTACCTTTTTATAACTCGACTTGGAAGGTGATTTCACTGGAATATAGATATCACATCAAGTCATAATTATATCAACTAGTTTGTTAAAAGCATCATTAGCATCATTGTAGTCCAGAAGCACGACCAGTCAGTAAGTATCAGACTTACTCTGACACTAGCTGTATTCTCTTCTGACATAATGACGTTAACCCGCTTTGATATTCTGAATATCAGGCTTAAATGTGTTAGAAATATGGGGGTACATGTAAACACTGGGAAATGATCTGATATGTCAGAAACTATAATGGTTTGATCCATACAGTGGGAAATATTTGAGAACACATTATCAATAAGGGTTGATACGGTGTCAGAAATTCGTGTTGGTTTCGTTATACTTGGAAAAAGTGATTTTGAGGTCATGATATCAAAAAAATCTCGACAGTTTGGTTTGTCATTATGATTAAATAGGTTAAAGGAGTCACACCAAGAAGTAAAAGCGTTTTGAAATGATGCAAAATTCATAGCATTGCAAAGGTAAAGCCTTACTGATCAATTGCAACAAATTTCCTCTTCAAAATATGTTTTGGGCCAGCAGAAATCAACTTTCAAAAATGTTAGTTTTGAGATCCAGATTTACTGCCTATTCGTATTTTATCGTATTTTGTCGTAGTTCTTCGTGTGACGTCACACCCTGGACACGGCTGTTAAAAAAAGGCTGCTAGCTTCCGCTTGGTCTGCAGCTAGACGGACTAAGCGGAAGCTAGCAGCCGGTACCGAGCTGTTTGTCCAGGGTGTGACCTCACTATTCAGAGCTCGCTACGCTCGTGTGTTTGGCTTACGTTCGGGGGCGCTTGGGGGTTTAAGAAGGGTCTTGAAAAATTGCATTTTTACGCCTCTCCACGATATCTATATGATTTCTCAGCAAATTATTCGTGTTTTTCAAGAGAAAATCTTTCCATCCACATGTAACTTGTTCTAATTATCAGTTTTTAGTAAATTTTCTTTGTGTAGCTCCTTTAAGATTAAAATCGCCCATTATCATACAATGTTTGTCATTAAAGGACGTTGAGGTTAACATAGATTGTAATGTTTCAATAAAATCAGTATAATTTGAGTATGGCACGGAGTTCATTTGCCATATGTGGTTGCCATTTGACGCTACATAAAACTGGTACCCGGTGTCGTTTATTGTCATCAAAATATTCAAATTGCATTATACAGTGCGACCCAGAAAAAACGAAACCGAGAATTATCGATGTTTTATCATAACTTAATCACAATTATAATTAATAAATGACACATATTTTTGTAAAGCTTAGATCCTCCTCTTCCATTAGATGCAAGTCATATGATGCATTTTTCACGCATGAGCGATTAAAAGCAATTTGAAGGAAGGGCACCAAAAAGTCGTTTGACAATTAGCCATGCATAAAGTCTTTCGTCTATGTCTGATCGTCAACGAAATGGAATTAAGTCTTTTGTCAATTCCGTTTGTTTTTGTAAATCCGTTTGTTGCTATGGCAGGCAGCCAGTGAAATCGAATTCGTTTAATCAAATTATGGAAATGCAAGCATCACTTCGGAACAAACAGAACTTTGATATCCCTGGCTCAGTTTTCCTGATTGAGGTGTCATATGAAAGTTATAAATCTGTAAAAAAAATCATGAAAATCATGGTATCTGTGAGACTAATTGGCAATGCGGTCAGAAAATAATCATACCTTTTCCGGATCGAGAGTTTCTGGAGCTTTCTGACCACTGCAGCAAGATAAGAACTCGGACAAGGCTTTCCGGAGGCGGAGACTACCATTACGATCCCCATTGTATGGTAGCATCGTTGAGTCCCACGTCAGTAAGTCTGGCTGGTTCAACTAATAATTGTCAAATATAATACATGGTTTTGAACGGAAGTAGCGAAACGGGGTTGAGATACGGGTTCATAATGTGGGCCGGGCCTAGCATATAGCTTTTGCTAAGTAACTTATTATGCTTGTAGTAGCTGGATTTAGTTTGTTGATTTATTTGTCTTTCTTTTTTTTTTTTTTTTGGCTTTTCAAGATTGTCCCTTTCTTTCTTGTATAGTGATTTTGAGCTTTAGCGCTAGCTGATTCTGGACAGCTCTTAATCTTCCAAATGGTTCAAGCAGGTCTGTAGACTGTACAATCATGGACCTACTATGAAATTCAATTCAATTCAATTCAAATGTTATTGTCCAATTATTGGAAATCTATACAAAATTACAGATTATAAACATCAATATGATACACATGGATACGGAATAATACAATGAACTTCAACATAGATAACACGAAATGCGATAGTAGAAAATGCAAAGTAAAGTATAAGTAAATACATTCGATTCACAATTCAGATTCAATTCAATTCATAATGCAGACCAAATTCAATTCATTATTCAGATCAAATTCGATTCATAATTCAGATCAAATCCGATTCATAATCCAGATTCAATTAAATTCGTAATTCAGATCAAATAAATCAGGCCTGTACCATACGATAAGAGTGAAACTTGGAACAGGAGGCCGTAGTCTTTGGCGTTTTGGATTTCTTTAAACGAGCTGCAAAACAATTTTGATTTTCGTCTTCTTCTCTACTTCAGCTCTCTCCTTTTGTCTATCTCTCTCTCTCTCTTTCTCCCTCTCTCTCTCTCTCTCTCTCTGTCTCTTTCTCTCTCTCTCTGCCTTTTTTTTGTTATTCGACCGAAACGCCACTTTTTCTCGAATTTTGATCATTCATTCCTTTTTTTTTTAATATCTTGCGACCATCTTTTCTCAAACTGTCATACGTTTGATCCGCTGTGATTTCATGACGCCAAATCTTAACGGAGAGTTGATTTCCTCATAATGAACTAATTTGCCTTTTGTCAACCGAACGTCAAATTTTTTCATTTCTGCAAATAAGCCTTATACTCATGTATACCATGTCATATTTTATTCCAGATATAATTTTTCGAATATTGTCTGCTGGGAGCTGCATATGGAAACGTTGTATCATCCGCATAATCTGACTTTCGTGCATATAACTAATAAGCATTTTTGCATGTAAAAGTGAAGTTTTCCAAAGAGTGCTTTTCTTTCCAGCTTTCGGGTGCCCGGGTATCATTTGTGTCCTTTCAAAAAGTATGGAATAAACATAGTAATCCAGTACAATGTCGTCTCTTTTTTTTTTTTGCGTTGGAGAAGAGCAACATTTGGCCGCTCTCGCAAGTCCTCGCTCATTTCATTGTGGTCAAGCGGCTTTGGGGTGAGCGGCTAGTGAATGAACTAATCGTTAGCTCTCTTATGGTACTATACTTGTTTTTTTTTTGTTGATTGGTTGTATATTGTTGTCGGAATTTACCCGTTCCCAAAATAGAACTACCTGCCCGATCAATGAAGCCAGTGGCCCTTAATTGACGCATTGCTCTCAACACTTGCGGACTTGCGGTAGACTTCTTTTATGAGACAAATTAAGCAAACGCTTCCATATGAAAATTCGATCATATTCTTTACGTAAAATGCTGAAATGATATTACCTATAACGCCATCTTGGCTTCAATATTGAGCAGTAGACACGATATATTATGTTGAGAAAGCATCATAACTGTGAAAGTAACTTTACCTTTTCAGTGATGAGATCTTGGACTGCCTCGTTGTGTGCAGTCGAAAGATTTATTATACCCTTGAAAAGAAAAATAAAAATGGGTTAAAATCAAACATAACCTTAATCGTGTTAATAATTAACAATAAAGATGATTTGGGCCCTTTTTCTCCCGAGGTAGCCAAATCTCTTTTAACAATGCTCTTCTTGCAGGCCCTGCAATTACCAGTAATGGCTAGGTACTATATACCTGGCATTTAAGACACCTGGGTCATGAGAGGAAAATGGGGGCAAATTAACACCTTGCCCATTTTTTAGAGGACGTAAAAAAGAAAGAAGAAGTAAGCAGCTAGCTCCGGGACGTATGCTAAGAAGAATATAGGCATTATATACGTACGGTCTATACTTTCAATGTAACATCCTAATTTCTTTTACCCCCATCCACTATTTGTTAATGTCATCGCATGTCAATTGATACAATGCTATAAAGTATAGTGAGGATAGGGGGTCTACAACAAGCTGTCATGCATACACTTCTATTAGATTATTGACCAGCTTACCTCTTTGTTGTGATCTTCATCGTATGCATTGCTCCAAATTGCTATCATGATGTCTTTCAACTGAAATTCGAAAGCAGAACAACTCTCAACGCGCTTAGAAATGTCCCTTTCCGATGCCATGGCACAACTATAGCTGTCCGGAAATATATTAGAAGAAAAAAAACTAGGACTTGTCAAGATTCTAATTAAATCCGTTTTCTCAAATAGAGTGAGAACAGTTTACAAGCAGAGTTATAGTCTCTCAGTGTATATGACTGAACTTAACAAACTTGATAACCAGTTATGTGATGGTCTCATCTAGATCCGTACACGGAAAGGGTCAGTCTCTTATTAGCTCTCGGTCGTTCCGATCCGCTAAGATAAAGTCTGACTGGCTCCACTGTCCACTTTGTTATGCTCTTTTAATAGAGGCTTCCTCAATTGTCTGTCAAATATTGACACACAAAACTGAACCCAAAGAACAACCACGTCGGCCGTCCTACTTATTGGTCTTTATAGTCACGTGGCACCCGATCCAAATCGGTTTTGCTACTGCCGTGCATATACAGGGTTCAACCATGCACGGGTAGGTGTTAGCTGCAATTAAATTGGAATATAGTTGTTTCATTATGTAGGAACATGAGTATTACAAAAATATATCAGGTTAAAATTCAAGACAGGGCACATGTATATGTTGCTAAATACATGTAGGCCTTATAGTAGGTAATCATGGGGTAAAAAGCAAAAACTACATGGGAGAACTGAACTCGCAGAGTTCCTGTATTGTTGGGTGTTATGTTGACAATAATGTGGTAAGTGTACGTAACAATCCCGGTGAATTTGAGAAAAGATATATAGGTGAGAGAAAAAAAAGTCGGTCGAACTAATTAGTCCATGACGTTCGAGTTCGATCGACCTTTGTTCGGTATGTGTTTGATACAACATTTAAGACTCCCACGCAGGTACAATCGTCTAGCCTGAGTAGAATAAGAATTGTTTGGATATGACGCAGCTGTTTCTTTGATTATGATAGATCACATATATGTAGCTTAATTGTAACACAGTAGTGATCAGTGAAGAAGGGCAGATCCTGTTTATTAATTGGCATTCATACTTACATGTTTCATGATTAAGACAATATTTTGTGTCAGGTACAGGTTGTGTGCCTGGGCAGTTGAATTGAAAACAGTCATTCGAAGAGGTTGATTTACATGCAGTATTTCAGAAATCTTTAAAGACATAATTATATTGGACAATAAGACAATAATATCATAAAGGACAAATATTTATGAAGGTTAAAGCTATTTGATGGATACGTTTTGATAAATCAATGAGGGTATGGTGGCATATATTAATTAGCGCCTCCCCCAGTTATATGGCCACAAAACAACAACAAATATGTATTCACATAATTTAACAAAGCCAGAGACATATTGATAGATAGATAGAAGGAAAGAAAACGAATGGAGAGAGCTAGGGGAACTATGTCGTTCCTTTTTCGCAAAGTGACGGATGAGCGCGCAATTTTAAAAAAAAAGTTAGTTTTTAATAAATCGCTTTCAAACTTCAAACTATAATTTAAACCTCTTTAATGTATCAGAAGAGCAAATAAATGTTACATCCTGGGATAGAACAAATTTCAATTTTTAGTTCTATGTTTAATTATTTCCACAATTTTTCATATTTTGGGGGAAAATGAGCTGTAAAAATAACCGTCACTTCGTGAAAACACGAAATTCAAGTTCGCGCTAGAATTTTGTTTTCACCGTAAGTGACGGCTTGTAGCCGCGCGCGTATAAAACATATGGGATTTTTAATTGTGTGAAACAATTTCATGATACTTAACAATGGTAGTAGTGTAGTAAAATACATGTAAAAATAAGCCTAGTAGTAGAGGTATCATTCTGCTCCTTATTATCCTGATTATCTTTTAAAGTTATGACAATTGACAATTTACCATTATAATTATGCATGTGGCTCGAATTTTGCTTAGGTATAATGATTTAAATGGTAAAAATGAACTTGTTTCCTATTCATTCTATTTTCTATATTTATTAATTTGCCATTATGTTTTATGCATTCAAGTTCCGATGTTTCCGACTGTTTTCAAGACAATATCTTTTGTGTCGTTCATAGTTCTATGTAGCTTGATATCTCATGGTAATTTTGAGAGATAACCAATCGAAGCAAAGATTGCTGAATTGTAGCGACAAATTATTGTTCGCCTTTGCTGCATTCAATTATACTATGACAAGCAGTATTACTTAAGATTTTTCGAGGACTCGTAATAAATTCGGTTAACAGTTGATTACCCTTGGTTGATTCTTTTGGCTGGGAGAGATATTAGTAAACGGTATCACGCTGAACGAAGTTGTATTATTATTCTTAATTGTTCATCGTCTCTGTGATACTCTTTGAATTAAATTGTTGTTAAGGAACTGTTGGTTGCACTCTGTAGATTATGATGATTTGTTTGATCTTGATTTCAATAATAATAAGTTTACTGGGTGCATGCCAATAAGTTCTTTACAACAATAAACAAAAACGAGGTCAATATAGATTTAAAATATCAAATAATTCATACCAAACATATCATCATCAATTATCATCAATACTTGATTGCCTTTATGTAACGTACATTTAGGATTTTGTGGAAAAACTCATCAGGTATACATCCACGCGGAATACAAAGGTTATTTCAAACATTATAAAGTACTTGTAAAAATGCTAAAATGTCTTTATCTTTTACATCATCATTCTCATCATCTGCATAGATTGTTTACCTTAAGACAAAAGAGGTATTCAAAACAGTACTGTGTGGTATAGTCTCTTCTCTTTCTTGCACGCCATGGTTATCATGTTCTAGCTGAAAGGTTATAATTGATCGTAACGAAACAAGGCACTGGTTTTTGGTTGAGTTTTTCATTGGGAAATATGACTAATATAATCATCAACGTTACATTTTGTTCATTACTGTTTTTCATAAATGTTTTGTGAGTAGAGTATCAGAAGCAAGTCAGTTTACACAATCTCTTTGTAGGGTATTTCAATAAAATTTAGTACACAGTCTCAACGCTCCAAAGTTTATCAATGCTAAAAGGTTATCTTCACCCAGGCGAACACGTAATCTTTGACTAAACAATTATCAGCTTAACAATGTATGGTAAACGTGGAAAATCTCATTTTGACTAAACAATTACATTTCCCATCATACAGATAAACTAAAAACAGCAAAATTATATTGTATGATTGATAAAATAGTTTGAAGTACCAAATACAATTATGATGAGAATAACTATAGCAGTAAAAATAAAACCATTATATGAGAACTAGTAACATTGTGTTTTGACAGAAGAACTTAATGGTGGAAATGTAAGTTATATTCATGTTCTAATAAAGGCATCACTGTAAATAGAAACATTTACAAGAAATAAACAAAATTTTCAATACAAAGATACGATTTGAGAATTCATGGAGCTGAAATCAAAAACTCTAATATGCATTACTGATTTCTAAAAATGAGGTAGGTCTACCTGATATATAGCTGTTCTGAGCTAATAGTCAAATATTTTTGTTTGCAGGAGTTCATTATAATACTGAAACAGAAAACTGTCACATGCAGGTACGACCATTTAGTTCATTGTTTCAGAAATCATGGACAATGTTATCAGTTCACTTTAAATCAATTCATCGATTTTATAATCAATCCATTTCATTGCGATTACTGAATTCTACTCACAATTAAAATTATGAGTGTAGTTTTCTATATGACATTCAAAATGTTTACAATTAAACAGTATAACAGAGAATGAGGTATTGAAACATTGAAGCATTTCCACAACGATCAATACGATTGATTTTAGTTTCTTAAGCATGCTCTTCATAACATAAGTTCTTCAAGTTTCATCACACGTATGTCATCCAAGCCATAATGGTTGAAGCACCGAAGATTCTTGATCTAGACTGCTTGAAAGCAAAAGGAAATGAGGGAAAGAAAAATCATAACAAATCATTCCAATTCAAAATCAATAGAAAATCATTATCAGAATTTCAATTATGAAAAGGAACTTTACTGTGCATTATACTCATGATTAGGTGAAATCATTATGTGTAGTTTTGGTACCAACTTTTAAAGAGGCTCTTAAATTAGATACTTTAATAGGTATAACCTTAGTATAAACAATTTTGTTAAGGATTAAAAGAAGCACTTAGATGCTGACCTCGATAGGACCACTCATTCCGTTAAACTAAGAGACCTAAACATTAAAAACAATTAATTAGGAATATCTCATATTTCAACTATTTGAAACGATCAAGAAGGGAGGAAGATACCTTTTGACTTGTTCACAAAAATCACAAGCATAGACAGTGGCTCATCATCAGAATCGCCATCGAAGCCATCTGAACTATTTTGATGTCACCATGCATGCCAAGTCACATCTGCAGATCTGACTATATATACAGTGAATTGCTTCAACAATTCCATTCCACTCCCAATTTGAGGTCACCATGCCAAGTCACATCTGCAGCTCTGTGTTCAGTGAATTATCAAGGACTCATCTAACCAGCAGCTCGTTCCCTGTATCCAATCTAATTTTGTAGATTAAAAGAAATAATTACAGTACAAGTTATTTTACTTTTTTTTTGTGGCAAGCATAGGTAAAGAAATACATCTAATATTATCTTTTGTACATCAAATTAATCACTAGGCATAACTGACCCCATACAGACGTTTTCAATTGCCCCTACCGAACCACTCTCACCCCATTATGTAGTGAGTGTGCTTGGTACTTGATGATCAAGACTTGACTCTATACACTCTATTTACAACAAATATTCAAATTTTGGTTCATAGAAGTTTTAGCTGAAAATATTATTTTTTTATTTCAAAGACTTGATTTTCTGCAATCAAACAAATCAATTAAACAACAAATATAAATAATTATATAAAACATAAGGTATACAAACAATTGTTTAATACATGAGTAAGAGTAAATTTATACGTTGGGCCATTGTGTGTGTAAAGAAAGAAGGCAGAAGGTCGCCGTTATAAGCAAAAGCTTGAGCAGACGGTCAACCGAGCTACGAGTTGTGAA
>BEXV01002928.1:8260-26336 GCA_003118195.1 Hemicentrotus pulcherrimus | reverse complement strand
CTACCTGGATGAAGGAATTTCTTGAATTCACCAAAATTGGTAGCTCAGCTCAGCAAGAGGCAGGGAAATATTGGAATTCCTGAGGCCTCGTGTATTTTGGATATGACAAGCACTATAAAACTATCCAAAATTATATTATTTTTATTATTGTTATTATTATTATTGTTATTATTTTTTTTATCTTCAATAATTATTATTATTATCATTATTGTTCTTGTTGTTGTTGACTTGTCATTATTATCATTATGGTGTATGATTTTATTTATTCCATCTATCAGACGAGCCTTCATCACATTTGATAAAATGGAGGATGCAGACAAGGCCATCGAAGAGATGAACGGCACCATGGTGAACGGAATGACTGTCAGAGTAAACATGGCCAGGAGTCAACCTTCTCTAGAAGCAGTCCAGAATAACACCAACTCACCCTGGACCAAGATAGGTGAGATGAAGAGATTTGGTTGTTGATAGTTTAAAGACACAATAAATAGGCTTGTCCTCATCAGTTCGAGGTGGCTAATAGCCCGATATTTTGTGATCCGGGATATTCGCCCGAAGTTTTAAATCGCGTCATTTTGCAAATTAGCCCAAGATATCTTGGGAAGATTTCTAGAGCAAATAGCCCACTATTTGCATTTTCACCTGCTAAATAGCACGCTATTCCGTGATCGGGTTTATTTCCCGATTCAGAAAAAGCTAGCTATTTTCATACTCGAGCTGATGAGGACAGGCCTTATAAGAATTATCTATGGATATCCCTTTAGTTCCTGTCTATATAGTAAGTAGTAATCATTACACTAACAGAAAGATATTATTTGTTTTTCTGTGACAGGGTTGTAATTGGTTTTACTCTTTTTCTTTTAACACAGCTGGTGGAATCACCAAGACAAGGCCAAAGGACAGTAGGGCAGTAGTGGTGTATGATAACGATGACCCATTCGCATAAGAGATGTAAGACTATGATGACCCATTCGCATGAGGGATATAAGACAATGATGACCCATTCGCATTGGAAAGATTATCACTGAATGTTGAATGACATTGAAGTAATGATATACACATGTGTGACAATGATGAGCCATTCGGTTAAGGGAGATTATTGTTGGGTGCGACGGGCTATGGCAGGAGAGAGGTAGTGGATGTATACCAGTTCGATGTTTGGACATGTGAAGATGCAGATTGTCACTTTGATTTTCAAAATCAGTTGATCCAAATCACTTGACCGTCGACCAACCAATTACAAAATTACAATTATTTCTTATGTAGAGCATCGTGAATTGTGATTGACAATCAGTTTATTGTTGCCTGGCAATTATGTACATGTGATATTGCATTAACGATGTTAATTGAACATTCAGTTTCAGAATGTGCTTGTTCTACAAATGCTCTGTTAATAGATAATTTTTCATCAGTTTTTGTCTCTCCTGCAAAAAGCGAGACATAGGCGGCCACGGCGGCGGCAAAAGCGACATCGTCAAAAACTTAACCCAAGGTTTAGTTTTTGAATTGTTAGTATAATTTTGAAATTGTAAGTTCTTGTTTGCATGAGTAACATTTCAGGACACAAATCAAGGTCAAAGGTCATTTCAGGTCAACAGACTTAGACTATTTTGTGACATCATCATCATCGAAAACTTAAGTTTTTGAATTTTTCATATAATTTTGAAACTATAAGTTCTTATTCAATGAAACTTAGACTAAAGGATTATCATGTATCCGCAATCATGCAAGTAGAATTTCAGGTCACTAAGTTAAGGTCAAAGGTCAAAGGTAACTTCAGGTCAAAAAACTTTGACTATGTTGTGGCATCAACATCAAAACTTAACCAAAGGTTAAGATTTTGAATTTTTTATCATAATTTTCATCAAAAGTATACATTCCTATTCCATTAAACTTGAACTTGGGGTTATCAAGTATCTTCAATCATGTGATTAGTCTTTTAGGTGATAAAGTCAAGGTCAAATGTAATTTCACGTCTGCAAACTTAGAGTAGCATAATTTCAAAAGTATGCATTCAAATTCCATGAAACTTGTACACAAGGGTTATCAAGTTTCACAAATCATATGACACAAATTCCAGATCACAAAATCAAGGTCAAAGGTCATTTTAGGTCAGTAGACTTGGATTATGTTTTTACAACTTAATATGACAATTAATACATTAATTTTTGTTATTTGTTTCATATTCCATTAAAGTTTTTAATCTTGGTACAAATTATAGTAATTAATTCTTCTGATGATTCCTTGTCAATAATCACTTCAGAATTCTGATTATATTCAGAGGATTTCATTTTGGAGGGCCTGCTTATGGGCCACTTTACCTATAAATATTGTCCCGACCTCAATTTGTCATCATTTCAAATTGCATAATGCAGGCGAGACCGCCGAGGGCGTTTCCCTTGTTCATTTTGAAACCAAATTCCAAACCCTAGACCCAGCACAACAGTACCAGTATATCAATCTTAACCCTCGGCCTAACCTAAAACGTAATAGTAACTGCCACCTTGACCAAATATTTTTTATGAAATAGATAAAGAGTGCACAGCAATTATCGTTGGAGCATGTGCTGAATAACTAGGAATACCAGCCCATGAGTGGAGATGGTGCACATATTAAGCGTGTGCTTGAAATCTAATGGATAGCATCATGAATTTAGGGTAAAATATTTAGCAAAAGGCTTCAACTCATCAATACCAAAGTTAGTATTGTATCAACCGTAAGGAAAATACTCATATTTCTTGGATAAATATGACTTGAATACCACGGCCTTGGATCTTGTCCTGCCCTCTCATCACTCTTTGGGAGGGTCGGTTGGTTGGTGATAGAAAGTAAGAAATCAGTTTTTGGTGTTTGGAACAAAAAAAAAGAAACCTCATGATAACATTTAATGCAATGTGAGATGTAAGACAATCATATAGAATATACCAGTGTTGAATTGCTGATAGGTATTTTTGGGCATATGTTCATAACATGCTTGTGGTTATTGTAAGAAATGTACATTGTTGTTGTATGTATGTAAACAAATAAATGTAGAAAGCATTACCTGTATCCTGTGTGCTGACTTGATTTGATTGGCTGGTGAGTTTTATGCAGAATGGTTTCAAACTTTTTCAGGAAATTGCTTATGATTGTTTACAATATCTCATATGTAATGCTCAATTGTGTATGCATTGCCTTAGATAACTCACAAAGGCTGTGCAGTATTTTCTGTAAGCATTTTTTAAGGTGTGGAAATTACTGTACATATTTTTTGGAAATTATTGCAATCATGCTATGAACCCAATCACCCCCTACAAAGTTTTCTCTTGTATCCACACTGTTCTTCTATTTTGCTTTTCTTTTCAATGTTACTCATTTGCCTCTTTCTCCATCTCTCCATTGAATGCTTCTTTCCTTACATTTTCTACCATCTCGCACTCCCCTCTCTTCTTTTTGCATGCACTCCTTCAATCTCTATCTCTACCCACTCTTTCTCTCTCCCCTCTCTTCCACCTTCTCTCTCTCTGTCTGTTTCTCTCTCTCAATCTGTCACTTCGCCACCATATATCAACTACTGCATTCTTCTGACATCTCCTTCAACTGCATCTCAAGACAAACAAATTGGACATCATGTACGACAAACATGATAACATGATAACATGTAGTTTATGCATATTGTATATCTTTATTCCATCTTCCATATCATGCTACTCTGTCTATCCAAACAACCCATGTTGAATATACATCAGTTTCCTTTTCATTCCATTTCACTCCATTTTAAAGTACATGTATATCAACATCACATGGTATATCCCCCTCTCCCTTCCCCCACCCCATGTGATCTTGCACTTACATAGGTACTTACGTAGGTGCTTTATTTGACATAGTTTGAAACATGTAGTTCATGGAACAATAAAGCAGTTCATAGAATCCTGAGCAGTCCATAAAAGACTTTAGTCCTTTCACACTACTAAAACTATATACCACATTAGCATGGCTTGTTCCACACAACTTGATATCCGCAATGACAAGTTACGGTAACCGTTATAGTCTACTCGATCATTGCATTTGATTGGCTGCGAGCAAAGTAGGTACAGAAATAATCTGGTCAAAGATGCGTTGAATAAAACAACCAACTCTTCAGTCTAAACAGCTCCAATTTTATAAACTAAAATCTAGACTCGACTGTAGACCCAGCACTGGCTTTTAAATTTGGTCAAAATGTGGACACTTTGGGGGAGATTAACTCCTGATACAACTTCATCTGCATTCAAAGAATGTTGTCAACCACAAAAAGCACAAAGTTGATTCTAACAAGGGCCCTCGTTCTTAAAACGATATTGTCCATTATGTTAGACAAACTATGTCAATTGTAATAACAAACTGAAACTGCAAGAACTAATACTAACCACTGGTGCTTGCCCAGATCTCTCTCTTAACTTTACACGAATGCAGCTATCTCTGCACAGGCAATGACAATGACAATAGAGTGGTGAAGTGTGACGTCATCACAAATCTATTTTTAGAATTTCTCAATTTTTTCTTCATTTTCCGAAAGAGCATCAAAAATAATGTCCAAATGTCGAAAAACAATTGAATATGTTAAGTATTGGCTGAGATACACGTATGACTATCTAAATAAAAGGATTGCCTGAGGAAACACAGTGTTATATGCTCTGGCTCCTAATTAAAAGCCAGGAGCCAGAGCATATAACACTGTGTTCCTATGGGAAATATATTCATTCATATACTCATATCTCAGCCAATACATAACATATTCAATTGATTTTTAACATTTGGGCATCATTTTTTATGCTCTTTCAGAAAATGAAGAAAAAATTGAGAAATTCTAAAAATAGATTTTTTTATGACGTCACAGCTTCGGTGCTTTATATGACATCATTGTGTACTAATTTTTAATTGTTTTGACAGCTAACATTGTTTCACTGACATGAAATATAATGTCCTTGTCAGAATATCACCTGAGGTCAAATCTGTAAATTAAAATATTTTTACAAACAGATAAAAGGCATACATGCACATTTCCCAATACACACTGTTTTGTATGACTTTCTTTCACTAAAGTGGATGGTGTTTTAAAGCAATAATCAAGATATACATGTACAATACAGGTCCCCTGACAATCAGTAGTGTGAACAGTTAAGCATACTGTACAGTAATAGTTAATGAATGAAATAAACATGCATCTTAATATGATGTTAGGACGAAACACAAATATGGCTCTTGGCTTTATAGTTCCATGCAAATATCCCTCATGAGATTAATAATTTCTGAGCCCATTATTAAACAGACTGACAATGTTGAATATGGATGTACATTGTAAAGAATGGTCCAAAAGACTCTAGAAGACTTCAAGAGGCTCTTAAATGGTAATATATGATTGACAAACGTCTATAAAGTATAAACACCTGTCAAGGAACAAGAATGGAACGATGTACTAATAGAATATATTCTCTTCGAAATAAAAGCATTTTGAGTACAGTAGAAATACATTTTTGTTCATTTACTCAGAATAATACAATTCTCATTTTCATGACGAGAACAGCCCATTAGAGCTTTACCCTAGTAGTTAGTTTACTAGGGTGTTAGCTCATCAAATTCACACTCGATCCACTCGGCACTATGAACATGACTGACAAAGAAAGCGGACAAAATATACAGTTCCTCAGATAGACAAAGGAACATCCCTTCACTGCTATTATGTAAAAAATATGTAGAACAGGTGTCACATGCATATTCACCTGTTCTACACATTTTTACATAATAGCAGTGAAGGGATGTTCCTTTGTCTACCTGAGGAACTGTATAGTTTGTCCGCTTTCTTTGTCTGTCATATTCATAGTGCGGGTTTAACAAAATAATTGACATAATTTTGTGCCATGTGCAAAGGTGCTAGGCAGAGTGTGAATTTGATGAGCAAATTTTCTAATGGAGTGTTTTCCTCATGTTTCTCATACCTTGTCATGTTCAGTTTTTCAATGAATTAGACGGAGATAAATAAATAACTAATACCTACATATACAATAACATTCTTGTGGTAATGTGCATAATGAACATAATCTGTTGGTTAAGACATTTCATTCCACAGAATATATGACTAGGTTCTTTTCTTCCTTTTTCCATATTCAAATTTGTACATAACTCATCATTTCTTTTATAAGGAGATGGTGTATTGTTAGTCTTATACGAATTTAGAGTTTAAATGCAAAACAATGAATTTGGATTATGAAATATTAAATTTACATGATCAAGAATGTAATCTTCTTAGGGGTGTATTTATACATTAAAGTAATGATACATTTTAGTTTTGCAAGTTTATAAGAATGAAGAAATGCAAAATTTCATAACACAACTGAAAATAAGATAATCAAAACATATTTGTTTTATAACAAAAGTGTTTACTATCCGTAGGTCTCATTTAAATAATAATAAAGAACATACAAAATTTGACAAATCAATTTAAATTCACAAAAAATGGAATAGTTTTTTTCTCACAATATTCACCTTTAAGTCTAAACTATCCTAACCAATTTAACAATGAAAGAATTCCCTTTTCGGCACAAACTTGCTCTATAAAACTATGATTGAGCTTTCTAATCCATTTCTAAGCTAATCTTCAATTGCATTAACACTTTTAAAGATTTGACTTTGCATTTGAAATGGAAGCATCGAAATATCATCAAAGTCTCGATCAAAATTCTCTGAAATAAATTACAACCATTTTGGAGTATTTGAATAAGATTAATAATACAATTTGCATTTCAATGAATAATTCACACATTGGAAGATGAGAAAAACAAAAAAGAAATCATTCTGCTACCGGTAATCTAAAATCTCATCACTGCCTATCATACTCATCTAAAAAAAATTGATAAACTTTATTCTTTTATTCCTACAATTTCGATTTAAAAAAAATCATAGTAGATCCTGTATATAAACCAGACACTCTTGTGTGTAAAGTTTCATGCAGTGACGTAAATTGAATCATGACCGACATGACATAGAATGTCTGTGATATATACGGTAAAGGTTTCTTTCCGCAAAGATGGCTGTCATTTACAATGCGCAAAAAGTTATTATGAAGTGAAGTTGGTGGTTTTGAGCCGCAGATACTACTTGACAACCAAACATCTGGTTTCATCAAACTTGTTATCAATAGAAAATTACAACAACTGTTATAATCTACCGAAATCGTGGCATTTGACTGGATGAGAGCAAATTTGTCATAGAAATCGAGCATTTTTTATGGATACCAAGTTTAATGAAATAGGGCCCTGGAAAGGAAATGTGCGGTATACTCCTACAATTCATATCAAATCAAACAAGCTTGTTGAGGATGTGGGTTAGACTACTAACATTGACATATACATGCTTCATAATGCTCTAATCAATTACCATTACAAGTACATGTATGACTGTTTTATATTTTTGATGGTCTATATTAAAAGTATAAGCAGCATTCATCTTCACATAAATTATAGAAGATTGTTTTTCCACAAAACTGAATTTGTAAACAAATCTTAACATGACATGGAATGGTTATTTTTTCAGCCACAAAGCTTAGGACATTAACTTTCGACTACAAAACTTTACCGTGCTGAAAAAACGCACAAAAAAACAAGTGCAATAAACATATAACGTGTACAACTGAAGAAGAAAGGGCATTTATTTTTATTTCAGGAGACAAAATTTGGGATTTAATGTTACATACCGGTAGCTATGTAAGGACTAATAGACAATATTGAGGAATAATATGATTCCATGGATCAAAGCCATGGTTACAAGAAATGGGTGATCACAACAAAGAGCTACTAATCAATGGCCAACAAGACTAACACTATGGTCTCATGGGTTCAATTCTGACTTTTCTGAAGATTCAAAAGACAGACATCGTCTCTCTCATGTTTTTTTATGATGAAGTAGAGTGTAATACACTTCAAATTTGTGTATATTATAACACAGAGCTCACTGAATACCCACAGGAACTTTGTTGCGTGCAGTCGCCATTTATTTATACATTACAAAAAATCAAGACTTTTTTTTTGCGGCAGTTTACTGCGTCATATCTAAACGAGCCTGTACACTGACAATCTCTTAATTGGGTTATAAAGACTACAAAGAAGTGATAAATACAACATATGAATATACAGGTACAGGTACATGTGAGAAATGAAAGATGGGTATCCTAAGTTAGAATTATTGCACAAAAAACAAACAGGCTCTTACTAATTAATGCATATTTTGCTACCTGCTAAAGACAAATCTTGAGGAAGAAACATAATCAATGTTAATATCGGTATATAAAAAGAGTTGTATGATAACGGGTAGTATGGGTGATATCAAAATTCCATTACAAGCAAAAATCAAGAATCAACTAAACTTTCCTGTCCAAAACATCAAGCAAAAAGCAAATTGATTTATCCTTCTCAAAAAAAGAAATAGTTATTCTAGAAAAAATGGAGAAACAAAAAAAAACTATCGTTTTCCTTTTCCAATTTCACTATTTAATTCTCTTGAGCAAACATACGGTATTAACAAATATAATTATATTAAAAATTACAGTACAATTTAAGAGAAAATCATAATTGTTTTCATAAGAATAGACTACATGCGGTAAGTCTGAACAAAACTGGGTAAAGCAAGTAAACAAGTTTTAAATTTTGCAATGGGTTTTGCTCATTTCATCTATACTTGGTACTAACTTCCAATACTATTCAAAATGGAATTGTAATATACACAGGAGGTACTGATCTCTAGGACGTTGAGCATTTCATTAGAACGGATAATGGCGCTATATAAATCTTATGTATCATTATTATTATTTATCTATTCAAATCAAATAAAAATCCCCTTAAGTGTCTAAAGGACATAGATTTTAGAGACAAACTACTGCACAACTCTAACAAAAGTCAATGAAATGCTTTTTTATAAAATAAATATTAAACACAAGCTTTCACTTCGATCAGGAAACTTTCAGGACAAGTGTATGTTATATAAGAAAAGTCCATGAAGGAGAGAGTATGGAGAGAAAATGGCAACAATAACAATAACAAAAATACAGATACGTTATCACACACCCTCTAAAAATTTGGAGTGTTTGTTAAACAACTTATCTACCAAATAATTACTGTTTTCAGTACAAATCTTCTTGCTTTTTCTTTGTTACTATGATACTGAATACATTTGACTCTTCCAGTGATTTATTCACAATATTTACACATAAATTTCTCATTTATATGTACATGGTTTGTAATGTACACTTAGCTCTCTATCTAGTATGCTTCCTACATTAAAATAATACTATACATCATTTTGTCTGTGCTCACTATTAATCACATGATATATACAGGTGCCTGCGTGTTCATTGATAAATGCATAGGCATGAACATGTAGGCGTGTGTATCTAATCATGTTTGCTGCAATTGGGCAAGTATAATACTACAAAATGTAATACTGTACCAAACACTTTCAACATTCAACTGCTTTGAAAAGCAGTAATTGTCAACTGAAAGTGTAACTCAACAGTGTTTCTTTTGAGGGCAAATCTCAAGTTCTTACCCACATATATTACCAGGTGTAATGGCAAATGAATATGCATTAAAGCGTTACTTGAACTGATGAACTTCCCGCCAAAGCGTACTGTTTACTGCACAGCGCCATCTCTTGGTCAACTTGCCAACTGTGCATAATCCAATACCTAATTCCCACTTTGCAGCCAGGGGACTCAGTGCTTGAACCATCTGTGCAGCTAGGGAAGCAGCTTATTACGAGACCATACTGCTACAGCTCGCCTGAGATGACACTAGAGGGGATTTTGCGGTCCTGCTTCTAGTCCTGTATGGCTTTGAAATAATCATTTCCTTTGAGTTTGGTGGTCTGATCTGAGTTCTACTAGGGCTATCAGCTTGACGCAATCATCAGGTAAATCTTCTCTTGGGAGGCGCATTCTACCTCAGGTGCTCAAAAGTGGTTCCTTTAATCAGTCGGCCAGCCACACCAGGAGGAGCGAACTGTGTCAATATCCAAAGTCACAGCTCCAATGCAACAAATATATCAATAGCTTGGAGCCCACAAGGACAATAAAGTAATTTTCCCACTCACTTTCACTTCCAGGTAGATGATCTGGGAAATACCTACACCCTATAATACTGCGCTAAAACGCACTGAAGGTACGCTCATATAACACACATTCCGGTTTTTAAAAAAGAAGAAGAAAAAAAAGTCTGAAAGAGTCCTGTGCTACCAAACGTTGGATTCTGATTGGGGAAGTTTGACGACCCCGACACCTCCTCCCAATCGACGATAGTTCATGCTGCCGCACATCCGCCATGATTTGGTGTCCGGATCGTAGACTTCCACCGTCTTGAGGTACGTGGTCCCATCGAACCCGCCCACAGCCATCAGTCTACCGTTCACTACGGCAAGTCCAACCTGGTGGGCATTCAAAGTGATAACGTCATGAAAATAGCAGGGATAATATCACGTTGTGCAGATGGATAACAAAATAAAGATTTACTTTACCAGCAAAATACAAGAATTTTAATCAACACATCTTTTTAAAGCAGGACTGCACTACTTTTAGCAACTTGCGCCCTCTACATAGCCAACAATGCCTAAGCGTTACCCGTTGGTTCCCCGTGGTGCCCTTTTTCTTATGTTAATTGTAAGCTGATTTGATGAGATAACCACCTGTCAGTGACCATGCAGGGAGCTCTCCTGGCCAAACTAGTGCAGTTAGCCTTTAACGTAACACCAATTATACCTACTAGGAAGTAAGGAATATAAATCACGGTATTTGTATTTTAACTGGATTCCAGTTCTTAATTGCGTGACAAATTTTACATTTATCACAGTAAAAAAGTCATTAATTTTTGTTAATATATCAAATAAGTAGAGGTCTTAAATTTCTGTTCATCTTCTAGAACATCATATGTTTCTTGTCAATCTCTAGGAATCAGATCATGATTTTGGGAGGGGGGAGGGGTGTAAAACTAAAACCAAGGAGACAGGTACATGGCAAGAAAACAGTATACAGATTGTATTAGTACCAGTGACCATGGGTAATTGCCTTTTACATCAAGAGATAAGGAAGCACAATGTTGTATGTTCAATTGCCAACATCATCAACTCACCCCACTCCGTCTCGAGTTCATAGCAACTATAGGTTTCCACGTATTGGAGAGAGGATCGTATCTTTCAGCACTGCTCAATTCAGTCTGTTCATCTCTTCCACCCACTGCATACAGCATGTCATTGTAGACTGCACATCCTAGATGTTTGCGCTTCGTACCCATCGGTGCCACTGGGGTCCATTTGTTTGTTCGAGGATCATACTTTTCAACTGGACAATAAAAGAAAGGAATGTTCTGTATTTTCTGGTTTATTCTACTGATTTTGGGGTGATAAGATATTAAGAACTAAGGTACAAGTGTAGGCCCCAAAAAGGAACCTTTATAGCTGGCCTCAAACTAAGAACTTGATAGTTTATCTCTTGAACAGTATTTGCTAGCATGAAGTGGTAAAGTGATAATTGATCTGCAGTACTCCCTACAGCATAGAGGAAGCCACCTAGAACAGCTACAGCCACTCCTAGCCTTCTGGTACTCATAGACGCTACTCTGATATAAACCTACCTGTATTGAGAGGCGATGTACCATCTGATCCACCTACAGCATAGAGGAAGCCACCTAGAACAGCTACAGCCACTCCTAGCCTTCTGGTACTCATAGACGCTACTCTTGTCCAACGGTTGGCATGGGGTTCATATCTGAAATCCATCCAAACAAACACACAACAAAGATTATAATGTGTAAGATTAGAAAAATTGTGTGGATAGTTGTACAGATATTAGTTGTGTATACAGATGATAAAGGTATCTAAAAGACATTAACACTTTGACATTATAGAAGAGTCAAGAGGCCCTAGAACACCCAACCGAAAGTTCTTGGAGAAAGAAGTTGTAATTCAATGAATGTCTTTTCACTTAATATCAACAATAATTTTTTTTTTCTTTTTTTTTTTTTTAGGTGTAAGCCACAAATATGTTAAAATTAATAATTTACTTTGTTTTAATGCATAATACTTACAGTTTGATATAAACATGTATGTGATAAGGCTTTCACCATACTGTACTTTGAAATACACAAATTCAATTACTGAATATTCACAAGAAGAAGAAAATACAAAAGATACAGAGTGGGGCCTCTGGTAATGAGTGTATGAAGCAGTGTGCATCCATGACAGAATGGAATGTTTTAGATAGGAAGAATCATACCTTTCTACAATGTTGAGACATGATACACCATCTTGGCCACCTACAGCATACATGTAGCCGTCCAAGACCGCCACGCCCACACTCGTCCTGCATGTGCTCGTCGGTGCAACATCGCTGCTCCATTGGTTTGTCTGGGGGTCATATCTGAGGGGTCAAAATAAATTTGATTTATTGGGGATGAAACTTAACAATAAGATTTTCAAATGTCTTTAAACAGCCAATATCAATTACAGGTAAATAGTAAGAAAATTAAAGTTCTGAATAAAGAGAGGCGAGATAGGATTCAAGTTCTACGAGCACTATTGTAAACCACAATGAGCTTGACTGTCGTTTTAGGTTCTAATAGTACCTCAGCCCCCTGGTTTTGCATTCTCTGTTCTGATTCTATTCTAAGCTTGAGTAAAAGGAAAAGAAAATCTAGTCCATCTTCACCAAAATGGAGTACAGAAAAACTAGCACTGTTCCACTCCCTCCAAAAGAAACCCAACCTTTCTTTGCCATGTGGACCTATCAAAAGCATACTTGAACTTTAACCTCAACCAATATCATCAGAAAAGAAGACAATTTTCAGTTCTCAGATTAGTTCAGTGCACTTTATTCAACGATCTAAAATCAATATATAAAGCATGTAATACAAAATAAGTACTTTGGGTGCCCCTTAAAAGCAAAGGCTGGTTTAAAACGGAGCAACCAAGATAAATGGAGCATGAATGACTCACCTCTCTATGCTGTTGAGATACGATGACCCGTCATGACCTCCGACTGCATACAAGAGGTCATCTAGCACAGCGATGCCCACACCGCACCGTCTCTTACACATGGGTGCTACCATCCTCCATTCACCACTCTGCGGATCGAACCTCTCCACGCTAGAGATAGCATCACCGCTGCACCAACCTCCAACTAAATACAAACAATTTGATTCAATTAATTAGCCTTTCCATGAAGGTGAGAGGGACCATTTGCAGGTAAAATATCATTGAATTTTAGAACACATATATAATGCACTAAAAAAATTACCAGGCTACATCTTTCAGTCGGATAATAATAATAATAACTATTTCTTATATGGCGCTTTTCAGGAGGGCCCTACATCAAAGCGCCTTATAGATATAAATACTATTACCCCGGTCATCAGATTCAAGGCTTACCCGCACACAATGAATGCACATTCTCCACTCCCTGGGGAGCATTCCAGCCAGGCATCATTTTTACAAGCGCACACTTGTTAATCTAAAGCACATTAGCTTTCGCATCCTACCAGGTACCCATTTAACACCTGGGTGGAGAGTGGCAAATGTAGATCAATGTCTTGCCAAAGGACATTAGTGCCGCGGTGGGACTCGAACCGCGGACCTTGTGATCCACAGTCCGGTGACATATTCACTCGTCCACAACACCTCTACATGTGTATCAATCTATTTAATAACTATGTCCTAGTTTCAAATGAATTTTGACCATTCCAGTATCACTCCTTTATTACTCCTCTGTCAACCTCTAGAATGGGACCTTTGTAAAATTCAATGGCCTTCTTATAAAGCTTGAAATATGTTATCACCAATTCTTTGATCATGCATAATAATCTTTTTTTTGTACCCAGAAGGCACACAGGTACATAGGTAGCATTGATGCAATAATGGCAACATCTTTCAACACGTGCATGTATGTATGGACATGTCATGCGTCAAGATTAAATATGTGGATACAACTTCGCACTGTGCAGCCTATGCTATAGCTATTATCTGAACAAAGCTATGTTCAAATTCTTAATTCAATTACATTCAATGCCACTTGTTAAGACCAAAGATCAACTACATACCTGCAAAGAGCACTTCTCCACACCGTATTGGTTTCCTAGGCCTGGTCCTAGGACCCTGCATCAGGGGCCTCTCCTGGGGTAAGAGCAGGTAGTTCTTAGCCTCATCCACTAGGTCCCTACAAGCCTCGTCACTCCGGATCAACAGGTCAGAGCTTACTGTCCCTACCAGGAACTTGGGGTTCAGTAGAGGGAGCCGCACATGTTGTAAGACCTAAAGAAAATAATATTATAAGAGTATTATACAGTAGGCTTACGGTTGCACCATGTGAGAGAGGGGGGAGGAGTGGGGAGTCCTGAAAAGGACTGTCGGTAATCTTTCTTTCTTGATTTTGTGTGTGTAGTCCTGAAAAGGACTGTTTGTATTCTTTCTTTGAGCTTATAGTTCTAAAGAGAACTTTAGCGCCAGTTGGAGAGGATGGGTAGTAGGAGGGGCTGGATGTTTCGAACAGGTTGACTTTCCGTCGTCAGGAGTGGGAAATAGCTGGCGTGTGTGAGCTATATTATGTGAAAGATATACCAGTATATCACATCTCATCCAAACAAACTACATCTCAATTCATGAATATTGGTGGAATTTGTCAAAATTGATGAATAGCAAGATAGATAAATGAGAAATTACTCTACACTTTAATAAAAGACATAATTTCTAAAATATTTGGTTTCAATAAGTTACCGTTTTAAAGATCTAAGATCATTTTTGTGTAAAAATGTCCAACATCAAATGAAATACACTGCAATGTAATAGAAATGGGCCAATGTTGTGCAGAAAATGGAACTCTTTCTGCTGCTTTGCATCACATAAATTTCTTTGGATAAAAAAAGGTTTAGGTGAGCCACAAAATGTGGACTAAGGACTGGACGGGTCAACTTAAAAGTAGAAATTTTAAATACCAGGGCTTAAATTAATCCAAGGCCACCAAGGCCATGGCTGTGGATGCCCCTTTGACTGGCCTCAATGCCCCTCTCATTGGCCTTGGAGATATTTTTTGCCATTTCCAATTCTTCCGGTTTGTGATATAAGGGATGTGCCCTACAGAAAAGTGGCCTTGCCCTAAAAATATTGAAATTTAAGGCCTGAAATACCATACCTCTGCTAAGTGTGTTCTTCTCTCTGGAATGTTATATTTAACCCATGAGATGATTGCATTGTAAACCTGTTCCTCACTGTGTACATTCAATTCATCACTTGAAATGATTTCCATGAGTTGATTGACTGGTAGCAGCATGAACTCCTCACTTTCCATGACCTATGAAACAGATGATAATAATATTTTTTCTATATACACATGTACAACTTCTCCAGAAACCAGACCTTGGTTTTCACACTAATATTAAAGTCTGGATGTTCATGTGCCATGTTACTTTCTGTTCTACAATGATGTGAATAAGTTTGTAACAAAATTAAAGAAATATGAAGTTAAATTATCGGCAAACTGATTAAATGGCCTTATTCATGATAAAGAAGAGACCCTGTTCTTATCTGTACTACTATGAAATAAATTTGCTTTAAAATTAAAATAGTATGGACTCAAATCATGGGCAAACTGATTAAATGGCCTGATTCATGTTAAAGAAGAAACTTTTGGATAAACGTAGGAAAATTGTAATGTTAGCAACTTATTACCAAGGACAATGTCCGACATATTATCAAAGTCATAAACACATATGGGTGCATTTCTAAATAAGAGAAGAGCAACTGCGTAGATGAATAAGTCTGTAGACTTTATCAATTCAATGTGGCTTAACTTAAGAACACCCCACCAGTAGGGTTAATGTACATACATGTTAAAGACCTGAGGGTCAGGGTTAGGGTAACAGGTGAAGGATTAGGATTTAGGATTAGGTTTAGTGTTACTTAAGAAAATTAAGTCTTGAGATTTAGCTTTATTGGTGAAGGGTTTGGTACCCTACGAACGTTTGGTTAATTTTTGCGGTGGGGTAATTCTAAAGCTGCTCCAATATTATATACAAATATTTTTATAATACCTTTGTATTGCTAGAGAATGATAAAATAATGGTATTACATTGGTTAAGAATTTCATACCTGCAGAAACTTATGTTGAGTGAACTTGTCAGCGACTCTGAGCAAATCCCTACAAGCATGCGTGTCTGCGAAGGCTCTGATTCCGAGACAGTTGGACGGATCAAGCTGCCTCTTTAGAAACTCGCAGCAAGCTTCCTGGATTTCAGACAGCTGCAGAAGACACGCTGCAGGAAGCAGAGTCTGTACATTGCTCTCCTCGACAGTTACTGTGGACGTGTATGCAAAGTCCACCAACGATTCCATTGCACGCTCGTCAATGTCCCTGATAGCCACCTCTGTCTGTCTGCTCTCTGCGAGCTCCCCGGTGAACATGGCTCGAAAGTAAGGGCTGCAGGCAGACAGGATGATCCTGTGGGCGTAGATCTTTTTGTCGTTGACGTTGATGACGACATCGCAGAGTTCGCGCTGCTTGCGGAGAATATTCGTCATTTCAAGAGTGTCTTTGGGATGGCGATCAGATATGTAGACAAACTTGGCCTGCTGGGGCTGCGTCTCAAACACCTGTTGTGCACCTGCCATTGTTGTATTCATTGATCCTCAACTCTAGAATAACTGCAAAAAAACAAAAAATTCAATGTACAGTTAAACTAAGTTCCGACTTCTACATTAGGTGTCTGGTGTCTAACACAAGACAAGAAAAACTCATAAAGATTCTGAAGGTGATCACTAGAAATAGTCCTGTAATATCTCCTGAAGTTTAAAGGGATCCGGTAACTTTGTCTCAGATTCTGAACCAAATCCTGGATTCAGTTCATGCTGCAATTATGATTATAAACCTTTAGGTCAGTCAGGAACCCCATGACTTTTACAAGCCGATTGCCTGTCTGATTATTAAGATATTTATGATTGAAATTACATATTTGAAAACCGTTTGCCAAACAGTTTTCATAACACTACAGTATTTTGGGGGAAAACGAGTTCGGTACGGTAAAACCTTACTTTTTTGAGGCACTTCTTGATCATTTTGAAGCACAATTATTTTAGGGCTTCAATATTACACTATATCATAGACACTGATAACATGTAGGGCCATGCATCTCAGATTTGACATTGTTAAACAATGCCTTTAAGTAATCTGGCACTTCCCCAAAGAAAAAAGAATAGAGTCTGTCTGTAATCCAGTGAAGCAATCCACTGAAGCAATCCACTGAAAATGGGGATAACACTACAGTCACATTCTCTTAACTTTACATGAAAACAATGGATTCTGATCATTGAATAGCTCTATTACACAGACAAGCAAGAACGTGAAAAATCTCAGATTGTGTCACTGTGATGGCTTTAATGTTTACAGATTGGCTTGCATACTCTTTTTGCCCAACTCTTGTGTGTCGACACACTTTCAGTTGATACTGTAAAAAATAAAAAAACTTTTACATGACTTGACAAACGTGACAGAGAATAAGAGATTCATTAGTAATCATATAGAGCTTCTACGCTTTATTTCAAAATATTATGGAATGTACATTTTGATCTATGATCTCCCATATTGTGAGAAAAAACATTCTGGATTCATTTTACTAAAATTGAACAAGGAATGATGGTGACATCGAGATCTAAAATTTTAATGTCAGAATACAAGGCATTGCAACCGAAAAAAGTTCTAAAAAGGAGTCCATACTTTTAGCAATTAATTTATACAAAATCATGATCCATAATGCCTCACATTCAAAAGGTTAATACAAAATAAATCAAAGAAAATGTCAAAGACATCTACATCTTGTCAAATTTGATAATCCAACTTGCACTGGACTTAGCATATTTTACTGTAAATTAACAAGTGCTTTGTCCACACACCATTCCAGTAATTCATGACACTCAGTTACATGTACTTGCCTCACCTACCATCCCAGAAAAGCTTCTTGAGTGAGCTGTGAAAGGGTTAGGATTACCCAACCAAGTACCAAGTAAAACTTGACCAACAAAGTAAAATGACACT
>BEXV01002927.1:32284-51080 GCA_003118195.1 Hemicentrotus pulcherrimus | reverse complement strand
TGAATCATGATGTAATCTTTGATGCCTTTATCAATACACTTGTGCAAGCTAGGAAAGTTCCCAAATATGCTCATAATATCATTCTAGAGCCATAATAATGTTCCCGAAAAGAGATTAACACTCTATGGAAAGAACTTGCTGACCCTATCACCCTTACCCTGTCAATTGGGACAAGATTCATATTGATAAATTCAATGTTCTATAAGCACTTACATTCGTTCATTTTGTTTCAACTATTTCATAAAGCCATATAGCATTAAATAACTCCTTGTTCGAAATTAAACGAAAGAATTCTCCTAATTGTTCATGTTGCGATCATGAACCCGAGACTTACCTACATCTTTTCATTGAATGTCATACTGTAAGACGGTAAGACCCATTCGGGTAAAAACTATTAATCAGAAGATTAAAAAAGTAGTGAATTTTTCAATATTTGAAAGAATGTTTGGCTTTGAAAATGATATTTTTTAACCTATTTATGTCTTATACTTAAATACTACATTTATTTATGCAAATTTGAAAGTAAAATACCCAATTTTCAGGTTTCAGAACTTACATTGCCTATAATAAAGATCTTGAATATCGTATTGCAAAAAAAGAAAAACGAATTGCCCTTGCACTTTAAACAAGGGAAACGCTCTCGGCGGTCTCGCCTGCAATACGCAATTCAATATGATGAAAAATTGAGGTTGGAACATTATTTATGGCAAGGTGGCCCATTAGCAGGCCCCCAAAAATGAAATCCTCTGAATATAATCAGTATTTTGAAGTGAATATTGATTAAGAATCCGTGAACAAATAACAAAATTTGATTAATTTATTTTCATATTAAGATGTGAAAACATAATCCAAGTCTACTGACCTAAATTGACCTTTGACCTCGTGACCTGGAATTTATGTCATAGGCCTATGACTTGTGATACTTGATAACTCTTCCTTACAAGTTTCATGGAATTTGAAAAAACACTTTTGAAAATATGCAACTAATTCAAAATTTTGATGTTGATGCCACAAAAAAGTATAAGTTTGTTGACCTAAAATGACCTTTGACCTTAACTTAGTGACCTGAATTCTACTCATACGATTGGGGATACTTGATTACCCTATAGTCCAAGTTTCATTGACTAAGAACTTATACTAATATTTCAAAAACTTAACCACAGGTTAAGTTTTTGATGTTGACGCCGCCGTCACCGGAAAAGCGACGCCTATGTCTCGCTTTTTTGCTACGCAGGCGAGACAAAAATGGAAGTTTGTTTTATAATGTAACTTGTCTGTCATGTATGGAACCTGGTCTTAAAGGGCAAGTCCACTCCAAAAATAACTCCCTTTCAAGAGAAGCATGCGAACAATAAGACTAACCAATCAAAAACAGTTTGAGCTAAATCGGATATTTAATAAGAAAGTTATGAATTCGTAATGACATGAAAAACTCTGAAAATCACAAGATAAATTGGCAATGTCTTAAGTGTCCAAGAACTAGAAAGTTTATTCCTCAGCACTACATACTAACTGATGGATCCTGCTGAGTATCGTCTCAGAAGTAGAAGTTAAAGCAACTCTCTCATGAATTTTCCCCCTAAAAATCTTATTTCCTCACACCAACATCCAAGTTATATTGATAGTAATATGTTTTGTGATGTTGCACTAATATAGAGTAACTTTGTACATCATGAACATTTGAATTTTGATAAACTATTTATTGAAAAATAGTATAAATTCATTAAAGATTTTGTGAAATGTCATGCACGCGATATGATTCAAAACATATAACCTACATGGGCAAAGGCATGGGAAAATCAATTTTTTGGGTATAAAAAGGGAAATTAATGGGATAGAAATATAAAAAGCAATTGATAAATAGTGAGGCAATAACGTTACAAACTGTTAACCAAATTGGCAATTAGTGTAGTGATTTTCGTGGTGGAAAAATTGTAGTGTGTGTGTGTGACAGTATCCCTTCCTTGAAAATCCCCCCCGCCCTGGATCCGCCACTGTTTACACTCGAGTGTATCCCCCGCCGTATCACGGCTACACGTCGATCTACGTATTTTCAGTTCTTGTGGACAACAAATGGACGAATTTCCTTCATGTATGCCGCCCTCTGCGGCCTATCTCCATGGAGATACAAATCAAACAGCTGGCTCGCTTTCTGCATGGTTACAATGCATGCATGATCAATGCACGTGAGTTTCATGTTTGTTTGTTGTTGTTGCAACTATACGTGTAGTACCGTACCGCGGCCGCGGGACGACAGACGCTGAGTGTACGATCTGTAGTGTAGGCCAGTACTGAAGACTGATTGTCAATTTCAAGATTAGAGTTTCAATATTTCATTTAGAGTCTAGCCTAGACTACAACGAAACAGGAGAAACCATGAGTGCACCAAGTACAGCTCCCTTTGACAACCCACTTCTACAAAAGGTGAATAGACCCTAGATCTATTATTCTTTATTTTCTGTACACTTAGACTTTTCCTAGATCTACTTCTACTTCTACGACGATACTCAGCAGGATCCATAAGTCAGGATTTAGTGCTGAGGAATAAAATATCTAGTTCTTGGTCTAGATGCTGGGTGGAAGCGCTCCCTTGAAGCCCTCCAGTGAAGTAGCGTCAAGGGTGATCAAATTCCTCTTGAGACTAGACCTACTTGTCTCGAGTCTCGACTTAAATTGAGTCAGACAGCACTGCCATGGCATTGGCATTCCTAATCCTCTTGTCTTCAAAAGTACATGTACATCAAGTCTGATAATAAGTCCGACACTCTTTTTAGATCTACATGACAGTGCTCTCATATCTGCTGGATATTTTGCAGAGTCTCTTTCAAAATTAGGTCTAGAGTCTAGATCTAACTTGTTAGATCTAGATTCTAGATCTAGACTAGAGTCTAGATCTAGATCTAGATCTAGACTTTTCACACTTGTTTAATTTGACCAACAAAAAAAAAACACAACAAAAAATTAACTAGGGTCTAGGGTCTAGTCAGACTTGATCAGCTCAGACTGCACTGTGTCAGAGCCAGAGGTTCTATTCTAACAGCTCGGTGTAAAAATGTCAGAGGTAAAAATACCAAAATGTCAGATCAGACTTGGAGGTACAAATTCAGAGGTAAAAATAACAGGGGTAAAAATAACTCTGACATTTTTACCTCTTAATTACCTCCGAGTCTGAGTCTGACATTTTTACCCCTCACATTCCATTGACACTGCTCTGACATTTTTATCTGGCACCATTCTTACATTTGATTATCTCCATAACTTCAGCATGTTTTGATCGGGTTAAACTTAATTTTGTTCAGATCAAAGCCAAAAGAAAAGGGTCTAGACCCTAGACTATGTCTAGATTTGTTTCCATAAATCTAAAATCATATTTCACAATCTATTTCATAGGAGTCATACTGTCCTAGAATTATTTTGTTATCAATACGAAGACAATAGACTAAACATTTTTTTTTTTGTTCTAAATGTCAGTCTCAACTTGGAAGGCCTTTACAACGAGGATACAGTCTACCTGGTGATGTCAACTTCACATATGGGCGCCCCAACATGACCAAGGACAATGGTGCCTCTGAAGCCCTATCTGGTTGGTCCCCCACAGGACCCCTTATGCCTATCAGCCACACAGAGCGTAAGCCCGAGAGGGACTTCATCGCTCTCAACAAAGCATGTATTGGTGCCGGGTTGGTGACAGCCAGTGATCAGTTTCAGTACAGAGCAACACATGATGTCAGAAGGAGGATATCAGATGAGGAGAAAAGCAAGTCCAAAGTGAAGAGAATACCAGCATCAATGACGTTTGGCATCTCAACCAGGTACAGAAATACATGTACATCACTTGAAGCATTCTTGTAATTGTTTATCAAAGTATCGTTTTAACTTATTGGCAGAATTTAGCTAGTGATTATATGAATATGATTATTCTGTTAGTGTTATCTTACAGTTTTATGAATTGAAGGTTTCACAATATCCTACACTATGTATTCTAAATTCATGGCACAAATAATAAATAAAGTGATTTTCTTTTCCCTTGTATTATCAACATTGATTGTCACATCAATAATAATCTTTAAACTGTATACTAGTTGAAACTTTTCTTTGATAAAACATTTTTATATTCTTTTCCATGTGAATTCAATTCAAATGGATTGTGAAATTGTGAACATGCACAAATAAATAAGTATTCAAATATTCAAATTCTGGTACACATTCCACACTAGTCTGCAGTCTTTTACTGCTTGAGTGCAGACTGTGGGGAGGATGAATGTCAAAGCATTTCAACAATGTGAGAACAATGAATAATATTAATAACTAGATTTAATCATTACTGAATTTTGTTCCACGCTTAGCCTAGTTTCCTCCTCCGATCATTCATCTAATTTTGGTAACTTCTTTTCTTTTCAATCTCTCTAGGGATATCAAACTATAAAAAAAATCCCTGCCAAATATAGTACCTGTACTTTGATGTGTATAATCAATAAAAACATTCATCATAAGAATAATCGTATCAAACTATTTCTTATTCCATTTCAGGCCATCAACTCCTGTATTTGATTTACTAGAGCACAAGTATCAAGACAGATGGTTACAAGAAAGGAGAAAGACAGAATTGACCAAGAGAGAAAGAAATCAACAAAAGGTGAGTTTGCTTTCTCAAATTCAGTCTTGTAGAAATCACAACTTATTATAAAGGGTTGCAGTGTTGAGGAATTACTTTCTTTGTACAACTACAATTACACTTGTACAACTACATGTATAATCAATTTTCAAGGAATAGTACATATCTCTTTAATCCTATGGTATAGAAACAAGCAGGAAGATTTAGGAAACATTTGAAGATATTGATAGTGATTAGTTATTTGTGATAAATAAAACACAAATCAAACTTTTCCCATATCCCTATTTATTTCTCTTTTAGTCTATACTAAACTGATTGATTATCCTAAGATGACAGGCAAATAAAAGTCAATTTTTAAAATTGAATGAGTTTCAAACAGTGTTTCCATGCATTGAAATTATGTAAATTATAGATGTATGGAAAGCTTGTTTACATCTGTTGGATTCAGCATTCATGTAAATGGAAGTACATGTACCTGGTTACGATTGTCAAATTTCAGCTTCATCAATTTAGTTTTGACTTTAATATCAATGAATGATTCCCTACAAGTTCCATTGTAGTTTACAGTGGTGAAAATAACAAACTCGTAGTCTATAGGTGAACGGTTATTGAGTACGAGGTAAAAGGATGAGATGAAAGCCTGTATATAAGGTTTGCATGGAATCCAAGTGGGACTTGGGTTTCATGCAAACCACGATTCTATGCAAGTGTGAACACAAGTTCTTACTCTTCATTGACCAATATATTTAATTGCAATATCTCTTTGTAGACGAAACATTTAAAGCTCGTATTTTTGAATACTTGGTACATGTTGTATAGCCAGATGGAACCCCTTGAATCACAAGCAAAACCTGGTTTAGTACAATGTGATAATTATCATTTAAATGGAACGTGCTTATAAAGCGCACAATAATGCATAGAAATCTTTTAAGAATGTGATAAAATGTAGACATTTTAAGGGCAGTCTACTAAATCATCTTTTTCTTCTCTTCACCGGATACAGCAAAACATGAATCGAGGAATCTACGAGACACGTGCCTCCCTCCTGAGGAAATTCTGCCCCCCTGTGGAGGATCCTCCCCTCTGGCAGATGTCTCGCTTCTCCCGTCAGCTTCCCCACCTTGAGACCTTCCGCTCACCCAATGCCCACCATGAAGCCTTTGCCCATCATGCCACCGACTGCACAGCTCGCACTGGAACATTCGGACATGGAATATACGAAAGTGCCAAGAGCTAAAGAACTTTTACACAGTTTAAAAAGAACTCATTTAAAGCCTAGAAAACTTGGTGGGGTGATTACTCTCAAAACATGTACAAAAGAGAAGAAAAAAAGGAAACGTTTCAATTTTTGTCCTGTACTTGTACAGAACCATATGTATCATGAAATATCAAACTTGTTTATCATAATTTTCAATTTTAGCAGAATTACTTAAGGACAACTATTCCACCTTGTTGAATGATGGTTTATCAAATTAAAAGCTTTGTTAATGCCTAAGTCATTTGTTATATCATCATACAGTGTAGCATACAATTAATTTTGTACCATTTTAAATTGAAATATGTTTTTGAGTTTAGTCTTGTACACCAACAAAATTGCTTACGGTATTCCTCAAAGATGAACAAGTTCAACAACAAGAAATATCAGCGAATCCCACACTATTGTTGCTTTATAGCAGCACATTTGAATAGTCATGAATCTTACAGATGTTTTTTCACAAACTGCTGTTGTGTTGGTTGTGACCTTAGCACTTATGATCATGGCAAACTTGTCTCTTGTTCTACAGTACACTTTCTATTAAACACAACGAACGAATGACTGAAACTCACGCTGGCTGTGAGCCTTACAAGATTTCAAACTGCATTCAAGTCTATTATGTAATGCCTTAATTGTTTTTCAATCTCAATTTGCTGTATAACATCTTCCTATTTTTCAATCCATGATAATGAATTTGTATTACTTTACATCATCATGCTAACTGAATTCCACCGGATAACTATTAATGTTCATGTCTTACTGTGTAAATACAAGTATCTCCGTCCATTGGGTTTTTCTGCAGTTTCTTCTATGCACATAATCTTATGCAATGATCATGTCAAGATATTTATATTGTTTATGTTGTAGAGTAAAAAAAATAAACCTTTTGAAAGCATATAAGAATGTAGCATCATTGTCATTTATTGTAAGTTATGTTTTAATGAGGGCTTGCAAATGATTTGTTTGCAGCCAGAAAGGCATCGACTCAAGTCATTTAAAGCTTATCTGCCATAGTTTACAGGAGGTATTAGAGCCCCCTGCAAGGTCACTAGACAGGTGTTTATCTTATCAACTCAGCTCTCAGTTAACATAAGAAAAAGAGGATCATGGGGGACCAATGGTCACCGATTAGGCACTGTTTGTTATATAGAGGGCGTTAGTAGCTACAAGTAGTGCAGTGGGCCTTTAACATAGAGTAAATGCCTTCTGGTTCCTAACAGACACAATTATCACTTATTCTTAAGGGCTGTTATTCATATTAGCAATATCATTAGATAAGTGTTCACTTCTTTGATAATATAACTTGGGAGGTATTCCTACAAACCAGGTCAAGTTCAAGTCGGCTAAAAGGCTGTCGTCTGAAAACTTGTGTTGGGAAAGAACCAGGTAACGTTAAAGGAAAATCCAATCTAAATAGCATGTTACCCTGAGAGTGAAAGTTGTGATTTTTTGTATGGGAATTCGAAAATGAGCTGAATCTGTAATAACACTGATGTAGTGAAGGACAATGTACTCACTTGTTCCAGTACGCAGAATGACTTAAGTGTTTTGTGTTTTTCCAAAAATGTATGATGACTTGGAAGGGCCCTTTTTATATATATAAAAGAGAACCTTGCGGAAGAGGTTTACGGATCACCATGTGTAAAGTCCTAGGAGGCATAAGGAAAGTGGATGAAAGTAGAAGGGAAATGGAAAGGCGAGAGAGTGGAGGTTTGAAGGAAGAGTATCTTTTGAAAGTAAGTGTAGTCCTGAAAAGGACTGTAAACCAAAAAAAGGTTGAGGACAGGATGAGAAGTCGAGTATAAGGCTGGATTGAGTTGGAGAGTTAAGTAGATGTGAGAAGCTGGTTGAGTTGGCGAGTAGAGTTGCAGAGCAGGAGCAGGAGAGTGGACTCAACATTTCGGATAGGTTGACTGTCCGTCTTCAGGAGTGAAGAAGAGAACCTGTAATACTAGATGATATCTATAATATATCTTGAATTATGGACCAAAGAAAAAAGTGCTTGGAGAAGAAAAAAAGAGATTTATTCAAACTTTTGCTAATCTGTTTCTCCTATTTTTCTGCTTTCATGATTATGAACTCATTACAAAGGTTGGATTTCCCTTTAATACAGAGGATTCACAAAACATATGGCCATCTAGAGTCACCAGTGTTTAGTTGATTTCATATGATGCATTATGGGAAAAGGTAGACAAAAATATTAGCTGTGGCACTAAGGTGTACCCTAGGACATACATGGATTTAATCAGAATGAAGGTTCGGGAAGATTTGAACAAATTATTGGGGGTAAAATTTTGCACTGATTTCAGAAATATCAGCCTTACATGTATATTGATCCAAATTGCATTTTTAGTAATTTGGGTTTCTTTTTGGCCAAATTTGACCATTATAAACCATTTTGTCATGGGTAATTTTTACAATCATTACATTTAGCAAAGGGGATTTGATGTGTAGAAATGTGTCCTGATTGACCTGCACCCATCAACAACAATAAAGTCGTTATGGTCACTTTTAGGCCAAACATTATCATTTGCATTGATTTGTGTCCAAGATCAGGTCAACTCTTCAGTCAGAATCAGTTAATGGGTGGGCTACGACATCTAAATTTATTTTAAAGAGCACGCTTATATCAGAACTTTCAATCCCACTTGGTCATTTCGATCTGTGGCTAGCATTACGCTGTGCCTCACTGCTTTAAACCCGACGCCTGCATGGTGCTTGTGCAGATGTCCCCCTTTTGACTAATCCTAATTTGGGCTTATTATGATATCTTTTTACGAACATAAACAATTCTTTTTTAAGAATACCAGCCCTGTTTATTTAATAATAGTTTTGGAAGAATAATTTGTTAATGTCTGCACATTAGTGGACAAAATGTTTTGCCCAGACACATGCACAGCCTGTGTGATTGAGTTATTAATCGACAAGCAGGTAATGATATCAAACAATTTTTTTCAAAATACAGCCCCTAGTAGCAATTGTTCTACATTTTTGTAACTTACAAAATCAGAAAATAGACTAAAACCAAGAAAATTATTTTTTTGTTTATTTTTTATTATGTACAATTCTGCTCACATATTTACATTGCATGGTTAAGGAGTAAACATAATGTTCTCACCAGACTCCAGATATATTTGTTCTTAAAAGCACGATTCACTTCATGAAATTCTTGATATCACCAATATGCCCAACCTGCCCAGATGTAGCCTCTAAGAAGTCATTTTGAGCCACTTGCTGGACTTACATACTTCCAGTGTATGGCTGCACGCAAGGTAAACATATCATGCATGCGCAATGAATGTACATGTAAGCAAGCTATTTCTAGGTTCCTTAATTTTTGTGACGGCAGTATCAAAAGTGAAGAGAAATATCTATCAAATCATATGGACTGCCAGATCAAAACAATGGAAGACCCTTCTGGGAAACTTATAATGACGGGTCTAACTTAATACCTCACCAAAACATAGTATGTTCGTTGGTCATCCAATGAGCTAAAGGTGCCCTGGTACAGTGTATTCAAATACATTACAACAACCAAAGAAACTTGATCTTACTGTTTCTTTGTTTCTACTTGCTGAAACAAAGAAACATCCTTCGACCAGTCACTGCAGGGTCCTGGCTTGTCCTCGCCGGTGTGAAACTGCCACCAGTTCCCCGAGAGAGTGCCGTTAGTAACTTTTAAGAGCTACCGGTACTTATCCACCTTTGCAAGCAGCCTTCATTATGCGCAACAGTTTAAACAGCTGTAAAGTGAAATGAAGTCATTGTAGCTTCGCGACAGACATCTATACTACTACTTGCTCTAGCCCATTACACATCTAAATATCTTATATTTAGTATGTTTTACCATCTTTTCATACATTTTTGTAATGATCCACACTAGAAAGCTTGAAAATTGTGATAAATCATTGTCACAATCAATGCCGGCATGCACAACAGAGCCACACAAATAGACCAGAGCAACTCGGTCACCAAACTATTTTAGAGTGCATTTGAAATGGGGCCTGAACGTAACATACAGGTATTCTTAAAATATTGGCGATAGCAAGCATTGTCTTAATCTCATGTGTCAGACGAATAACCATTCATCCTCTAGTCAGCACAAGCATTGTTCACACATTAGCAATACATTGAACGTAGTTCTATTTCCCCACAAAAATCTGTGAAAGCATACATCGAATCGCACCAATACTGCATTGGTGAAATGAATAGGATAATTTAAATAAGGTGCTGGGCTTGCTAGGAAATCCATGCAATTCTGAGACTAACAACTGATAAAACATTTTTGAATGCCTTTACAGAATTGGCTTCCATGAGAAGATGCTTGTTTTGTAACACTGCCAATTGTCTTCCATGCCTTTTTCTTGATCCTTCTTCTTCTTCTTCAAGATAATCTGCCTCCTTCAATACTGAATATTCTTGCAGATGCCGTATACTCGGCCTGGTTGGGGTATGCAGGTGGACCATTACACCGGGGTTTCCCCCTACCCTTATACGAATAGTGCAATGGGTTCTTAACGTGCAAGGGTTGTGACTCTGCTGTAGGTGTTGAAATTAATCTATATACATTCCTGAAAAATTTCTTTTTCAATACTACATTTATTGTCCACTGTGCTATTCAGAACCTTCATACCTCATTTTTAAACAAAATCTCAATAACCAGATGGACCTTCCATTGCATGCAGTTGAAAATGATGCCTCCGCCATAGAGCCATAGGGCCAAACCAAAATAGAAGCAATTTTTAATTGATTGTAATCCATTAACAGGTTTTCAGAATATTGTGATTGCAAGCTATTTCTGATATACATGTACGACCCCATGACTTTTGACCTCATGACCCTAAAATCTACTCGGTTCATTGGCTCTGCGAGAGACATCCATGTTTTGAGCTTGATGATATTCTGTCCATCGGTTTTAATGATAATGCGATCACAAGCTAATTTTGTATACATAATGAGCCCATGAACTTTGTCCTCATGGCCCCAATATCTAATAAGTTCATTGGCTTAGCAAGATACATACATGTCATGAGTTTGATGGTAATCTGTTGTATCGGTTCCAATGATAATTTGATCACAAGCTATTTCTGCATACATCATGAGCCCTGTGCCTGTTTAATCAGAATAGGGTTAAAAGAATCTCTTCCTACTTGGTACTCATTCACTTCACCTGGGCTGAGCCATGAGTGGTAAAAGCAGCTTGAGCAGCTTGTATTGATATCAGCTGGGTTGAAAGTGTACATAAATGTCTTGCAAACAGACGTTAGAAGCAGACACAGTGCTTCAGAATGGTTCACACATGGGTTTCACGGACGGCAGCATTCGTGATAGGGTTCCACAGTGCTTGAGAATGGTTCACACATGGGTTTCACGGACGGCAGCATTCGTGATAGGGTTCCACAGTGCGGAAGCATCGCCATGTAGGAGGAAGGTTGTCCTTGATGTACTTTCCACATAGTCTACATGGTGTTGAGAAGAGCTTGGAGAAGCTGTTCAGCCAGTGCTGAAAATAACAAAGTACAATGACTCAAAAATATGACTTACTATTTTGTGTATTTTAATCCATGCGGTGAATATTCCCACTAACCAAATTTCTAGATTGAACCCAGGACCCAACACTACACCTAACTGTTACTCTAAAGACCTGTTTAGTTATGGCATGGTAGACAGCCATAAAAAAGCTGCCATGTTTTTTTGAACGTGTAAATGATCGGCAACTTTGTGCAAAAAAGGATTTGGTCGGTTTACTAATCTCTGTGTTATAAGATACAAATATGTGAAGCATATTATAGATGTATTGACTGCTATGAGAGGCATAGCTGTTTCTATAGGCTCTCGGCCACACTTCATCCTGCTATGACCCCAAGGCGTGCCGTGGGGTCATAGCAGGATGTTACGTCCCCGAGAGCCAGTATAGAAACAGCAAGCCTCAAATATTATAACAGTCCATATATCTATTATATACTTAATTCACAAAATAGTCTACAATGAATTCTTGCCTTATTATCATTTTTTTAGTACAGAGTGGTTAAAATATCACAGATAATCTGAGACACTGTCTGTTAATCTTCACTGGAAAGTTGCCTGAATTTTCATCATTCAGGAATTGCACACACACTTTTAGTTATCCGCACTCCTACAAAGATTTTTTTTATTATTTTTGGAATAAATTTGCATAAAGTACCATAAATAATTAATGGAGCAAAATCTCAAAATTCTGTGTATAAGTTTAGTGTTCCAAATTTAGCTCTACCAGATAAGGCAAACCAAATCAAAATCAGTCAAGAAATGAGGGAGAAGAAGCAATTTCTGTTATTTTTGGAATAAATTTGCATAAATTACCATATTTGATTAATGGAGAACAATTTCAAAATTTGGTGAATAAGTTTAGTGTACCAAAGTTAGCTCTACGATATATAGCAAACCAAATCAAAATCGATTGAAATATGAACGAGAAGTAACATTTTCTGTGATTTTAAATTATTTTTGGGATAAGTTTGCATAAATTACCATAATTAATTAATGGAGAACAATTTCAAAATTCTATAAAGAAGTTTAGTGTACCACAGTTAGCTCTACGATATAAAGCGAACCAAATCAAAATCAGTCAAGAAATGAAGGAGAAGAAGCATTTTTTTGTGATTTTGAATAAATTTGCATAAATTAGCATAGATAATGAATTTCACGATTCTGTGACGATGTTTTAAATCCCCCTCCTAGCCCTTTCATATGAAATAATCAGAATCAAAATCGGTTGAAAAACAACGAAGAAGAAGCATTTTGAAACATGGGGATGGACGGACGGACGGAATGAGCTAAAAATGAGCCTTAAACGTAACATAGAGCTAAAGTTACAACCCTCTATATTTGATGAAATAGACACTAGAGCAAATGTGGCTGGAGCACGTAACTGGTCATTCTAACATGTTGGCTTGAGTCAAAGGAAAGAGATTCACGAATATTTTCCTCAATTTGTGAAGAATAAATATAAACATAGAGAGAGAGGAAATCACAAGTTAAACTTACAATAATGATGATATAGAATAGGGTGTTGAAATCTTACCATGAATGATCTAAATGAGAGATCCTGCATTGTTGGTAGATAATAACGTAATGAAGCTGCTGTAGCATGTTCTGTGATCTGTGGGCACAAGGAAAAAAAGATGGTATTGGACAGTTAGTACAGAATGGCAGCACTTTATAACTCACATGGGATTATGTGAATATCAAAGAAATAAATAATGTCTTTGAAACAGCAAGTGAAGAAGAGGGATAGAGAGAAAGTACATTGAAGAGAATAGACTTGAGTATTCTTTGTTACAACAAAGAATCCACTCACTAGTAAATAACGGTGTATAAACTGCCCTCGTGTACTAACCGCACGCCTCTTTTTCGTCATTAAAAAACAAAAAAAAATGTTTTTGTTTTTGTTTTTTGCCGACTCTGTCAGCATCAAGCCAGATCTGTGTTGAAAAACCCACGCAGGAAGGCCTTTCAATTAACTGCGAGGTGCAGCTGAATGTGTAAGATCATTAATGTAAATTACAAAAACAGTAGAGGACCTAGGAAAGAACCTTGTGGTATGCCATGTAATCGAAGAAAAATTGGAGGAATTATTATAAACTACATATTGAGATCTATTGAGATTTGTCACAAATAATAGTATGAAGTATTCACAAGAATGAACATTTAGTAACAATGAAGTTATCACAATAATGAACATTTAGTTATAATGAAGTTATCAGAATAATGAACATTTCAATCTTCATATCAGAACAATGAACATTTCAATCTTCATATCAGAACAATGAACATTTCAATCTTCGTATCACAACAATGAACATTTCAAGAACATTGCAACGTTCATTATTCTGATAATTAGTTTTTAAAACTAAAGATGACGTGCAAATTCTCCTGTAAGTCCAAACACAAATCCGGACATTCAGGTAGTGTTGTTCTAGTTTCTGACTGCCTGGTATGACTGGAAGACATTGCCAGGCACAGTTCCAGGTGGAGGGCATAAATCAAAACTTTAAACAAAACAAGATTGAATTTTTTTTGTGTGTGTGTGTACCATGTATAAGACGCACCCCCGACTTTGTTTTTTTTCGGTGGCAAAAAAGTGTGGTTAATACACGGTTAATTACGGTACTTTTTCTTCCTTCTCAATATTCACATTTTACCATCAGGTGAATAGAAAGGAGATCAATTTGCAAAAGGAAGGAGAAAAAGAGAGAGAAAGAGGGAGAAGCAATTTTGAATGGTACGTACGAAGTTTGTACAGTCACACTGACGTTCATATAAAGGTATCCACATATAAAGAGAAAGTCCACCCTGATGTTAACTTGGTTTTATTCAAAGCAGAAAAACAAGAGAAACAAATTAGTAAAGGTTTTAAGCAATATCAGATTCAAAAAAGGAAAGTTATACATGTTAGAAGTTGTCATTATTGAGATTGAAATTGGCAACAGTGTGATGTATCTTGTGAGCTCCTCTCCAATTAGCTCTCTATAGAAAATTTCATAAGCTCTCATTTTCTTAGTTATTAATAGAACATAATATATTCATACAGTGTTTGGATAAAAACACATTTTCAATAATTATATTTAGGGTGCATGTATGGTTGAAAATTTTCTTTTTGGGGAATTTATCTTTGATTGACCACAACTTGAAAAAATGCATAACTTTTTTTTATTTGTACCGGTAATTGGTTTTTGCTCAAACTTTCACTGACCTACAATTCGCTTATTTTTCTGCATCTATTAAAACCATGTTGATATCAGGGTGGATTTCCTCTTTAAGAACTCACCTTTTGAAATACTTCATATTTTGATGGGGTCCACAAATCCAGCTGTAACATGAAGAGAGACAGAATTCANGGGGGGGGGGGGGGGTGTAAAGTTAAAATGGGAACAGGTGTAGACTTGTACTACTAATTGATTATCCCACTTCTGCTGTGATTTTCTGATAGTAGGTTTAATCAGTCTGATAAACCTACAAGAGGGCTCTCTTATTAGTGTTATATATTGAGCGACCTAGCAAGTATTCTGCCAAATTTGACTTTTGGTGGTCATTTAAGAACTGCACAAATTCATATGTAATAATGATAAAAGTGAGATTTTTTTATAGTCTCAACTTGAGCAAAAAGGGAAGAAATTTTCAGTTTGCCAAGTTGAATTTAAGGTGATATATGATATCCAGGCTACTCCAAACTTGACGCCTTTTACATCAGAATAAAGACAAGAAAATGGGCAGCTTACCGTTCCATCTTCATTGAGAGTATTTTCATGGTGCGCTCTGATAAGTACTCTCTCTATGAGGAGACCTCGTAGTACAATGATGGCTTGTAATGTTCTGCTCACATAAACCTGATAAATGTTGTGATCGTAATACAGAAAATATTATTGAATGGTTTTTGGGTGATGCAAAATTGAAGTCTCAATACCTGGTTTTATCAAATTCAGTTTAAAGACTATTCTAGAACTCCTATATGCTTTTCACATTTAAAAAATCTGTTAAACTCTGAATTATCTTCAAACCTCAACATTTTATTTGCTATTCTAATTCAAATTTTTAGTCCTGTTCTCATGTGAAACCACTAATCCTGGACTCTTTGTACAGATTATGGATATTTCTAAATGTTGGCCTTTACCACAACCCTTAATCCCAGAATATATTTATTTCTGTTTTCGCTTGAGCACTAAATACCATATTTCAACACCGAACTTCTGAAAAGAGATTCTAAGCCTCCTTTTTTCTTCTTCAAGGTCTATGTAATTCCATACTATCAGTTGGACTGGCCAACTTTGGTAATTAAGTCAAGCCTATAAACAAACTTGGCTTGGCTTAAACTTGTGCTATATAACCAGAGTATGAAATTATAGAGGAAGTCCACCCTGATATATAGTTGGTTTTAAAGAAGCAGAAAAAGTGAAAGGAACAGGTCAGTGAGAGATTGAGCTAATTCCGATTGAAAACTAGATGGACCGATGATGCCTCCGCCATAGAGCGATTTTACAAACCAAAACCAAAAATCAAGTTTGATTGTAATCCATTAATAGGTTCTCAGAATATTGTGATCACAAGCTATTTTTGCATACATGATCAGCCCAGTGACAATTTGACCTTGTGACCCCAAAATCCAATCAGGTCATTAGCTCCGCATGTTGATTCTTTAGATAAGGCGATCACAAGAACGGCATGGATAACCCGAAAACATAATGCCCCCGGCTACTTCTTAAGGGAGGCATAGAAAAAGAAAGTTAAGAATATTTAAAGTTGGGCTCGATCAAACACAAATTCATAACTTTGTGATGTATCTTGTGAACTCCCCTCCCATTACAAAAAAAATTACCAAAAGAATCAGAAATGTTTATTTTCTATCAACAAATTTTTTATCACACATGCACCCTAAATATAATTATTGCAAACATTTTTTTTAATAACCACTGTAAGGAAAAAGCGTATTAAATCATCATCACCAATGAAAGTGATCATTGTTGTTGTTGATTTAAAGCAAAAAACCTATCACTTTAATACCTTATCCTCTCATTTTTCTGATTCTATTAAAACCAACAAAATATAAGGATGGAATTCCCCTTAAAGCAAAACCTGGCCAAAAAAGGGCATTACTTACCTGCAATACAGTTGGGTTAAGTTGTATCTTGGTGATCTTTACGTCATGGAATTGACGGTTAACATTCATGACAAGATTGTCTACAGCTCTGGAATAAACAGAAAGAACACAACAGCACTGTTACACTAAACTAGCATGCCAGGGATACATGCTGCTATATTACTTGTGTGTTGTACACTTCATACCTTTCATTTGGGTTAGAAATATTTAGGTCGAAACATCTGTATAATTATCTAAAACTTTGCTAAGAGCAACAGTATGCTAGCATTTAAAGTAGACATTATCTCCTGGAGGGAACTTAATGACAGGCTCTTTTGCGCAGTCTCAGCTTTTGTACATCTTGTAAAGGTCATCTGCTTTCCTACATTGAAATGATGTTAGATTTCTTAGGAGTAATGACAACTGCAAAGAGGCTTAAAGGTCATTTGAATACATGAAAAGTCAATACACTCACAGCACACAATCATGCTGATGCGGGGTTGATCGGCAAGTTTGACAGTAGACTCACAATATGGTATTTTAATCATTCTTTCTAACATCGGAAAGTTGAAATAATTGTATTTTTACTGCTATTTAGGTGTTATCAATTGTCACTAAAGTATCGATTTTGGGTGAAATTGGTAGAGTTTTGTACAGTGGTGTTTCAAATGTTAAGAATTGTTAGCACAGCTTTTAATACACAGCCAGGATATTAATGCAGCTAGGGTATGTGTGCCTCTGGCATACTGCCGGAGGATACACTATGAGTAAGCTTACTGTGTTGAGATGTTGAGATTGGTTGGAGCTGTCTTCCTTCTCTTTGCTGGACTACCACCGCTTCCTGATGATCGCTTGATGGAGCTGTTATTCAGGAAGGCTTGTGAATGGGCAGAATGCTCCCTTAGCTGTATGTGTGTCAAAGAGCGAGTAATGGGTGTATAAAGATTATAGAGTGAAACCTGCCCCGTACCAGAAGGACATCCAATACACTATTGCCACTACTGTATTTCTAGATAGGTTCTACGTAACGTGTTCCTCCCTGAAAGAAAGTGTAAGAGTGGCCAGTCTGTCGCTGTAGAAAAGGGACCAAAGTAGGAATACTATCAATTACCTCAGGGCTTGACAGTGGTACTGGGTGCATATGGGCATCCAAAATCTAGACCCTCCCCCATTAATCAAAAAGACATTGAAAAGAGGCCCATTCATACAGGCCCTGAAATTAATTTCTATCTGGACCCCCTGTGAACAAAATATAAAGCAGTGTTGAGTCCTAGTCATCTTTGTCTTCATCATTGATTAAAAGTTAGTGACGGCACTACGATCATGTGGTAATAAAATATTCAAAACATATGAATATGCATCAACAAAAAGAAATCCTAATACTGAGAACATGTATCAACTGCCTTTGTATCATAAGTAAATAAAGCTCACAGAACAGTGAAAGGGAGATATTAAATACAATAAGAAGAAAAATATGAAAACAGTCCAAAGAAGGTATGGTAAGATGTGTGTTGGTGGAACTGACCCTAGTAGCCCACTTGTAGGTCTCAAGGGCTTTTGGATAGAGAGGAGTCTTGTCTGTGACTGGATCCATGCTGAGTGCTCCTGTGTTGCCGATGGTCTCAGCCTCCCTCTGTCTTCTCACAGCCATCGTCAGCTTCTCCAACTCTCTGAAACACATGAAAGCATGACGATATTGGTCTTCAACTTCAAGTACTGTCGTTTATATGAAGTTTTCAGTGCAACCAAAACTATTCACTTACACCTTCTCATATTTAATGCATGAATGATCAATACAAAAAGACCTTCTGCAATCTGCATCAATAAATGCAAAAGCATGGCAGGCAATCCTTGTATTGTACATGATGCACAGACAGAGTCTGAGATAAATCCCTACACAGGCTACACCTTATCTCTGCAAGCCTCAATTTGTTCTACTCTGTTATTTCTTTTAAATATCCAGCCCATAAAACAAATTCAAACTCAAATAAAATATTACTGAAAAAGATTTGTAATGGTTAAAGCTTATCACACAATAACTCCAGGGAGCTCCGCTGCAGAAGGTGCCGGAACTCCATATCCTAAACCCGTACCGAAGCGTACTGACAAAGCACAAAGGGCCAGGGTGCGTGACGTGAAGTTGATTAATACAGTCGATAACTTCATGCACGCTCTGGCGCCCGCACCCTGGCCCTTCCTCGCTTTGGTACAGTATGCAATTATATTGTGATTGTGCAGCAGTTTGTCGTGAACCTGTGAGAAGGTGAATATCATATTTATATTGTCTTCGTTATTAGGAAAAATAGTCTAC